>AYEL01092238.1:0-41235 GCA_000484575.1 Olivierus martensii | reverse complement strand
CGAAATTTCCTAGCTAGGTAAAATATGATCCAAATAAACCCAAATATAATTCAAAATTGCTATGAACTTCAAATGTGCAGAAATAAATATATTACAATTGATGTTTAACTCATAGCCCACAGTTACCCAACTGTGAGATTGTTCAGACTAAACCAAAATAAAATGCCATTATTAGAAACCAGAATGTTTTCTGTAAATGGTGTAAACTACATGAAAATAATTTCCATATGTAGATACTCTTCAAGTATATAATTAGCTATTATCTACAGCTTTTGGCATTATTATCATAAATAGATATAATTAGCTATTATCTACAGCTTTTGGCATTATTACCGTAACTAATAAACTAGCTATTATCTACAGCTTTTGGCATTATTACCGTTATAACATAAACTTCAAATACACCCGAAAACGCAATGTTTCAGGAACCACCTCTTTGTCACTCTTGTTTTATTCAATAACGAGTGGTATAACAAATAACATAAACTTCAAATACACCGAAAACGTATGTTTCAGGCTTATGACTTTGATACACCTCTTTGTCACTCTTGTTTTATTCATTACACCTCTTTGTCACTCTTGTTTTATTCGATAGCGAGTGGTATAACAACTTATCTCTTGATTGCGCATGTAATATTAGTGATAATATGCACCATTTTTGTTTATTTAATAACAAAATAGGTTAGTACATTATTAATAAAACAAAAATTCCCTACAGAACATCCAAAGGCATCTTGCAGACAAAAAAAATTGACCATTTTTGTTTCATTAATAACAAAATAGGTTAGTACATCATTAATAAAACAAAAATTCCGTACAGAACATCCAAAGTCGTCTTGCAGACAAAAAAAATTAACACTTGTAATTAAAATTACCCACCTCCGTTGCTATGACATAATACCCGATACTCGGAGAGTTCGAATGATTTGCCTGAACTGATGAATCACCTTCCGCTTAGGTACAAAACTTTATGGAACCGACTGTACATTTCATTATGATGTTTCAATACTGCAAGTCTAGCATTTTGTCTAACTGACATTATTTAGTCCAATAGTGAACTGAATTTGGAAAATTTTTTAAATTATAAAAGAAATTAAAGATTTATTTCATTGAATATTATTTTGTTTTATATATGGGTTTCACATTTTTACTGATTTTCAAGCTGAAAACAAATATAAGCTGTCTCTCTACTGAAGTAGAGGGTCAGCTTATATATGAGTATACACAGTAATTAATTTTATTTTTGCTAGGGGTTTAAGAACAAAACAATGTTAACTGATATGACATTAAATAAGGACTGACTGCAATTTTAATTTCCTTTAATAATATTTTGAAATACTTATTTTATAATTTAATTCCACACTTAAATTGCATTATTTTAAATAATTATAGTTGTTTTTGGAAGGATCCATCCTTTTCAATTCTATATTGATTATATAATTTAGGAAATTAGTAACTAACTTTTTATATTAATTTCTGGAAATCTTCAAAATTTATTTTTGAATCTTTTTATCATACAGATATTGCTAAAAACAGCTTCTGTTTGGGAAAAACTGTCCTTCAAAGTCAGATATATTATTGTGTGCAGTAATGTGAATATGCATATTAAAGATTCAGTAGGTACAAATCTTGAATGAAATTTTCTCAGTTAAATACTTGGAAAATTTTTTTTCTTATATTCAGTGATATAAACTGATGTAACTTTCTGCTAGAGTTTTGTATGCTAGTTAAGATCATTTCTTTCGCTAAAAATATTTTAATTTATTGAAACTTAATACATATTCATTGATGTTAATGTAAATTTAAAATTTTGATAAAATTGGTCATATTCTTAACTTTATCAAAAATAAAAGCTCATTATTATTTGCAGCATAATCCTAACAACAAATAATTTTTTTGTAGCTGTTGGAATGCTTTTTTCAAATAAAATTAAAAAGAAAAAAGGAATCGTTTTGAATTGTGCTAACTTTTAATATTTGTATATATATATATTTGGATAATCCTGTATTCTGTGGTTACCATAGTAACATCTTTTCTATTCTATTATTTTTCTGTTGTAATTGGAACTATATGCCTGACGATGGTTTAGTAAAACCGAAAACGTTAGCTAGTTTTTGGAAAATAAAGAAACTTTTTATACTGCGGTTATGTGCTTTTTTGGTTGTTTACGTTTTTGAATAACTGAATTTTGAAGCAGTGGTATGTGTTTGAACTTTTGTTTATTTGTATATATATATTAAATTCTAATTTCCATTTACTATTTGATTATTTGTACCAAAATAATTCCAAATTTTCCCATTTTCTTTAATTTCCCTTTTTTTTGTAATTATTATATGTATCCTGATTTTAAATTTTTATTTATTTATTTTTCTGCAATATCTTTTTACATAATAAGCTAATCTAATCTTATGTGCAGTAGAAAATCATTTATTCAATGATTACATACAGTATATATAATAATAATGGAGAATATTTTCTACTACTACAAGCATTATGGCAGGAATTCCTGCCATAGTGCTTGTAGTAGTGTTTTCTACTACTACAAGCATTAAGGCAGGAATTCCTGCCATAGTGCTTGTAGTAGTAGATTCTATACAGTTTGGCAGTAACTGTTTATAATTCTGAAGACTATTTTAAACCAGAAATACAATAATAATGAATACAGTTAAGTAGTGCTATATTAAGCATTATCTTTAACTGTATTTTTGAAAGTATTATGTGTAAATTTAATGCAAGTATAAAATATATTTATAATTTTAATTAAATATAATTAGAAATAATTCATATATTTTTAATGTTAAAAGAAATTTTTGTTAATTAGTCAATAATCACATTGCTGGATAACATGAAACGTCATAACTCATGGTAGACAGATAATTGGGATATTATTTATTTTTTTTAAAGAACTTCTTTTATATAAATACTTGTTCATAAGTTAATCCATACATTTCATTCTGATTTTTTAATGATATGAAAATGAATGTTCATTTTATCTCACTATAAAAAATCTATTTCTTGCTAATGTTGTGTTCAAAATTTCCATTGCTGTGTTCTGGATAGCTAACACAATAAATTTTTTTCATTAATTATTGGCTATGCAGTTTATAATCTTTAACTATTTTCATGGATCTGATAAATAATGATTCAGATATATTTCTGGTTTTAATTAGAAAAATATAAATGCAATTTTAAAGCCTCTTGAACATGCTTCCTACAAGATATATGGTATTTATATAAAAATAATAATTTAAAAAACTTTTAAAGATATAGTCTTTATTGAAAGCATTTAAAAAGTTAAAATGCGATTTAATCAGAAAAAAAAAACTTGTTTTGCTTTTTTAAGAAAATATACAATTTATGTGATATGGCCTTATATTATTGCTTTTATCTTTAATATCATGTCTAATCTTTATCTTATGATGATGTCTGTTCTTGATACTTAAGTATGAGATAATATATTGTATTAATTCGAATTTAAGCCACACTTTTTATTTGGATTTTTAAGACGTAAAATTTGGGTTTGGCTTAAATTCAAAGCGAATATTTCAACATCTTATTTCTCCCGAGCTCCCACTCCCAAACATTCGGGCTTTTGCTTTATGCTCTCTGTATGCGCATAGTATTACGATCATTGATTACAATTTATTTGGTAGCTTATTATGTATATTAGTACCTATTTAAGTAAATAAAAATGTTTCTTATTTTTCAATACCTATTATAAAATCATTTTTATTTTTTCCAATTTTAAAATCCTACTGTGGCTTAAATTCGAAGTAATATGGTATATAATAAATTTGGAATAATATTTTAATTTTAATGCATATTTAATATTAAATTTTGTTAGCATTTTTTAAGTTTATTTAGGTCAGTTATATCTATATTCTATCCATACTCTAAGGTATAAACCTTTTCATTTTGGATTATTGGTAAGTCTGTTTAGAGCAGCTGAAGAGAATAAAATCTTGTTAAAAATATGTACATTATTAAAGGAATTTTTATCTATTTTAAGTGCTATTTTTATGTAAGTGACAAATTAATATTTTAAGAATTAGATTAAGTATAGAAAATATATATAGGTATTCCTTAATTTATGCAAATAATTGGGACTAAAATTTTTATACAATGCAAATTTTGCATAAATCAGAAAAATAATTAAACAAAAATTTTGTATCAAAAACTGTATTACAGCTAAATGGTCTATAATCTATATTTGATTACTACACTTACTATGATTGTATGTATACAATATTATGATAATATATTGTATCAGTAATATAATACTTAAAATCAGCAAACAGTATACAAAATATAAATTAAGTAACATGAACTTTTATTGTAAACCAGTGGTTCTTAACTGGTGTTCCCCAGAACACTGATGTTCCGTGAAATTATGAGAGCAAGATCTTCTTGAATGACCTTAGTGTACTGTTCAGTACCCATATTATAATGTAGATAAGATTCAACTTGCATTTTCGAATAAACTATTAAGCAGGCTTATCCATAAAAGCACTTATTTAGAGTTGCTGGAATTGCCTCGTGTATATGCTTTGACTTTCCACTCTGGAGGCCCCGTATTCAAGTCTCAGGTCCCACCCCTTGAAATTATCTATCATTGGCTCCGGGCCCGCCCATTGATTCCTATCCTCCACAATCCAGTTGACTGCTCTGCAAGGGTGGGCAGCCTGTGGAAGGGCTTGGAATTCTAACAATTACTGTTTTTCTTAAAGATAATCCGAAGATGGTTATTATTGCAAACTTATTGATGAATGTTTTATATACGAGACCTATAAGTAGTATGATGTCACAGTCCAATATCTGTTACATGTAAAAAAAAATACCTATCTTGGATCTTACAGATATTCATAAACCAGGGAATACCTATATATATTTTTTGAAATCTTGATTATATTTATAATTACAGTATTGGAACTGATTGAATTAAATTAGTAATAATCTTACTATACTTAACATTTTAAAATAAAAAATAGTTCCTGTTGAAGAGCTCTTACAGGAACTATTTTTTATTTTAAAACATTTTTTTGGTCTTACTTTGAGACCTTCTTCAGTATTAATATTCCTTTTTAGAACAGTATACTTCTTTTCAGAATGCACACATCACAAAAGAAATATACTATTATAAAATGTTTGTTAAAAAAGGAATATGAGTACTGAAGAGGGTCTCAAAGTAAGACCGAAAACGTTTTAAAATAAAAAATAGTTCCTGTTGAAGAGCTGTGAGTATAATAAGATTATTAATAAAGAACAGGAGTTGTAGCAAATTGATAAATTAGTAATTCCCAACAAAGTTCTGCATGATGATGATCAAATAGTAATTATATATAAAAAGCTTTAAACTTTTTATATAAAAGTTGTTGAATAATTAAGAAAAAGTTCATTGAAATTATTTAAATGTTTGGGAATACTTCTCTGTAATTGGATACAAATTTTAAAAATGTTGGGAACTACTACATTAAACTTAAACATAAGTGTCAATATTTTCTTTTTCTTTTAGCCGCCACCACCTGGAATGTCTCCAAATGCTGCTCAATTAGCAATGATGCAAGGTAGTTCAGTAGTTCTTGGTCAGCAGAAATCTAATTTTATCACTGGAGGTAGCAGTGGAGGATATACCTTTTGGTAGGATGAAGAAAAATTAAATCATTATCAACTAAACAAACCTCAGTCTGGGGGCTCATTTTTTTCTTAAATAAGTCAGAGAAGCAAGGTTAAGAAATCAGAAGCACATCTTAGTGCATTGCCTTTATTTTAACAGGAACAAATATCTGAAGCTAGTATGAATATTTGAAATTTTTCCTTTCTTATTGTGCCCCCAATGATTGTGGTGAGAACTGGTGATAATATGTATACTCTGATGTAGAGGCTGAAGTTTATATATACTTCACAGCCTTTTTTATTTACCATGTAAAACAAGTACAGCCACAGCTATACAATAAAATTGTAAAGTTTAGTTACAGAAAATTAATGTCTCCGAATTACTGAATTGTGATTAAATTTAACAGTACAGAAAAATTAAAGTTACATTTTTATATGAAATATACAATCTACATTCTTTATATTTTATATATACTGTATATATATAATTACCATATATACTGATGTATAAGCCAAAGAATTTTTTCCGAAAAGAAATTTGCAGAAGAGGTCGGCTTATACACGGGAATCGTAATTATCCAAGTAGGTATTAAAGTTTCCATAACCAGTAAGGATTTGTCCTTGAGAAAAATTCGTTATAGATCGATGTTTTTTTAATCAGTAAGCATGATTCTAGATCGTCTGCTGAAACAGCCTTGGCGCCGCATGACCATTCTCACTGTGATGCCACTTATCTTCTGTCTGCTTCTCTTCAGCATCCTTTCTCTAGATGTTCAATATTTATCAATGAAAGAAAAAAAATTCATTACTTGCAATCAGATTCGAATCAACATGTCTCATTTTTTATTCCACTACTCAATCTGTTACCTAACAAAGACGATATAGAGAGAGATTGTTGATTAAGGGGGAGAGGCATAATGAAAATCTTATGTTTCTTTTATGTGGAGGATAGAAGTTGCCTCAATACTTAAGATTTTTAGGTTTTCAATTTTAAAATTCGCTCACTAGAACTATTTGCTCAATATGCATGCACTTACAGTAAGAATTTGTGATATTTTATGTATTATATTTTAAAATTAAAAACTGATTGTAAAAAGTTTTACAAATTTATATTTATAATTCTACACAGTATTTCCTTATTTTTAAATTTTTATTTCTCCCTCTGCTGTTTAGCAGAGGATGAGAGAAAAAAGTCTTAAGTAATGCAAGAGAGGGTCTATAAATCGAAAACTTATCATTTGTTTTACATATTTACAGAAGTAGGAAAAAGTTTTGTGCCGCAAAAATATTCTGTGTATTTGAATGCGAAATATTTTGCATTTTAGCGCTACAGTATATTCGATGTCATGAAATAAATCATATTTAAGTTTATTTTGTGGCATCGAATATAGCGCTGAAACACAAAATATTTCGCATTTAAATACGATTCAATTCTTAATCTCAATCTCTGTAAAGGCTGGTTCCCACTAGAGCTACGTTCCGTCTCCGTCCGTCCCCGTCACTCCGTCATTCGTAATCGACTCCGTCAAAAGTGTTCACACTACTATCCGTACATCAATCCGTTTAGCCAATGAGCTAAAGCAACAAAAATTCCAGAGCAAGCCAATCACAAACAAGTTTATAAGAAAATGGTTTATACAAACAAAATGGATGAACGTGCTGTTTGGGATTGTGAACTTTTTAGCGTTGATAGCATATGCAAAGGATAAAGGAACGGAAATAGTCTGTTTAATATGTATGACCGTAGAACTTATAATTAAAACTGGCAGTTTATTGTATTTTAGATCAAAGAGAGAAAGACGATCAACTGTGACAGAGCAGTGGTCGAAAATATTTGCAAAAAGAAATCGATCATGAAATTCAAAAATTAGAAAATTACTATATGAATTAATTGCAACAACTGTTTCCATATTCATTTTTTTGTTTTATCTCATAAACGAGGATTTGCTTGCACTGCTAAAATAATTCCTTCGATATCCTTCCTCGAATGTGATTGGTTGACGAATTCTACGAAGACGGATAGAATAGACTTCTAGTCTATTCAATTCGAATCCGTCTCCGTTCTTCCGTCCGTCGGCGCCGAGTTTGCGCAGTTCAGTAAGGACTTTACTGCGCAGACTCTCGGACGGAGACGGACTGTAGTGGGAACCGACCTTAAGTCCGGTTTAAGAATTGGTCCTCCGTCTGCTCTGCATGAGCAGGGGCGGATTTAGGCATGGTCTTTATGGGCTGCAGCCCAGGGCCCCTTTCGCAGTCAAAAAATAAATTTTCAATTTAAATTATTTATTTTTAAGAAAAAATAAATTATACAATTTTTTCGGGCAAGATTCGAGATTATCTGCTGCGAGTTTCCACAATCTATCAGTAGCACGACGTATCGAAATCAAATCATCGCGCTGCATAGCAGTCCAATGCGACGCCACATAATTCTACCTGGATGGTGTAATATAAGCGCAGCGCCGTGAAAACTCGCGGCAGATAATCTCGAATTTTGCCATGGGGATGCAAATTTAGCATAGTCTCATCGTTAGGTTAATGGGCCCCAAAGTTAACGGTATGCCTCTGTGCGTGAGGTACGAGTCCTCTAAAGGAGTCCTAAATTCCAAGGTGGTGTACTATGGTGAAGGGATTTATGGTACAAGGACAAGCGTAAACGGTGCCAGTCCAAGAAGTGATCGATCTCGAGCTGTTGGGGATTCTCCTCAGATTGGGGAAACTTGCTTCCCCTAGGGAAAACGTCAAACCTCGGAATTATTCCGAGCGATATTCGGTCGGAGCAATTCCGGCCTATATATGACGTTGGTCGATATCGTCTTTATGATGGCCTGCGGCAATCTTCGAGTTGCACGTAGGCTCCGGGATACGAAGAAGGGAAATATTTGTGTCTTTAAGATGAGGAAGATATGCGCCTCGAGTGCTCTTCCTTCGCAGTTATGCGATTATTAGTTAAGGATCTTAGTAAGAAAAGATCTGATCCTGTCCGAGTCTTTTTCGCCACAACCGACTGAAGGACTCTCGCCCGGCTGCTGGCATTTTACTTACAAACACCACTATTCAAAGAAATGGTTCTGTAGTGTTATTTATGCAGTAGAAGCTGATCAAAGGAGGTTCTGTAATGAGAGAATTCGCTGTAGTGAATTCTTGCTTTGTCTCTCGTGTTTACGGACGGAGACAGTAGCGGCGGTTATGTTGCATATTTCAGCTAAGCACTTGCTTTGGCAATACAGTGCACGGAGGCCGATCCCTGTACAATGCTCGGCAGCCTGTGATATGCTTGTATGGCTGTAATTGTAGTTGGCTATTATTAATCTTCGTCGTCATAGGCTGTTTCCAAACGGAAATTATCGGCAGATGGTCGCGGTGGAAATGTGCTATCCTTACAACCTACCGGATTCAATTCCCGGGCCCTACACCTTTCAATTTGTTAGGAGCCTGGATGCTGTTCATTTAACTCCATCCTACACCTTACGGCTGTCGTCGTTAGAAATGTTGGCTGCTTGCGATGAGCATTGAAATTCTCTTCCACTTAGTACTTATCGAATGGAAAGCGGCGTTAAATCAAGTAGTCTTCCGAATTGGTCGCGTGGAAATGCTTCGGTTCTTCTCACTCTAAACCGGGTTTGTTTCTCAGTCCCATTCCTTCAAAAAAATTTATTCATGGGGTCCGAGCCCGGCCCGTCGATCCCCGTCCTCCATAATCCGATTGACCCCTCCGCAGTGTGGGCAACCTGTAGAAGGGCTTGTTTTTCCCCGACAATTAGTATTCTTACAGAATGGAAAGTGGCATTATCTGTTGACAAAAAAAGGATCCTTCCGCAGAGATGGGCACATGTAGCCGAGCCCTTTCGTTCTGCTACTTATATGGGAAGAAAGGGAACTGGCCGACGCCAATTTGGATATGCAGAAGTCCATCAGGGATATTAATATGCAAAATATTAGATTCCCGTTTTCAATAGTTAACGAAATATTTTAGGTTCTATATAAGCCGACGACTAATCATTATATAGTTTAGCATTTTTGTTTTTTCTACTCCATCATGACCATTGTTTTCATCCTAAATTGTGATTTAATCGCGTTTTAAATAATTTATGTATCGCACGATTATTATTAGGCCTGCAGCAAGCGTTGTCGAGAGGTCGTGAATCAGAAGAAAATGGAAGTTTGACATTTGTTCTTGATTGATCGAGTATTGTAAGAAATGTGAAAATTTCACGAAGAATTTTATGTTTAACTAGTTTGTCAACGGTAAAAGACAATTACAATAACTTTATATTTAACATTAAACTAGCTTTGTTCATTAATGTTAACTGTACATATTTTTGAACTATCCGCAAACAGTGGGCTTCTTTGCTTTCAGAAAAAGCATTTCAAATACAACATATTTCGGCAAATGGCCGAGAACATCGCATAAAACGTAGAGTTCGGGCATTCCGAGCATTGATAGCGCAAAGTGCTATCACTTTGTGCCCACACCCTTTGATCACAGTAAGCAGTCTTATCTCATTTTTTATTGAAAACGGGGCTCTAATACTAATATCTCTCGTGAACTCCTGCATAATGCCCAAATTTGGTGTCGGCCGGATGGCCGCGTGGTAAAGCTTTGGCTTACCACCCTGGAGGATCCGGATTCAAATCCGGGTCCCACACCTCCAGTTTTTCAGGAGGGGTCCGGGCCCATCCTGTTGAACCCCATCCTTCAACCATCCGGTTGACCCCATCACGGGTATTGGCCAGCCTGTGATGGGCTCTACAAGTGGCCGCCGCCAGATACAGTATATCCCATGAGGATATGGCGGCATAATCTAATTAACCAACCAACCAACCCAAATTTGGTCCAAATCGTCATTGGACATTTCCCTTCTTCTCTCTTGTTAATACTTTTTTTGTATATTTTACGCCCCCTTTCCAATCAGGGAGATTACTAAGGGATCGGAGCCAGTTCCAAATATGGGCTGCACCCATACCCGTGGAGGGGAGCCGGATGGTGAAGGCGTGGATCACCGAGCTGGGCCCAGTACCCCGAAAAAATCCGCGACCAGACCCGGGTCCTCCTGCGTGGCACGCCAAAGCGTTACCACTCGGCCATCTGCCGTATATGCTTTTTGGTTAGTGATCGACTACTCAATGTTAAAAACGAAGCCTCCGGGGGTTCCGCCATGTTGCTGGTTGGCTACTTTCGCTAACGTACTGTACATTCAACGCTATAGTAAATTGACTTTGTTTTTTGATGGCCAGATGTATCCCATTTATTTTAATAAGTGTAATGATCAGATCCTAATAGTTAATAAAAAGGGTGTAATATCCCAATATGGAATATACCATATACATTTTATTATTATAATATTTTATAAATACTTTTTCGATAATTTCGAAAAAGTATTTATAAAAAATTTTTACACTTTTTCGATAATTTCGAATTAAGCGCTCAAAATAATCAAACTTTTCATTTTCCTAATCGTTTAATTAATATTTCGAGTAAAGAGGAAAAATATTTAAAAGTCATCGAGGGTGAATTGTCAATAAAAGCTGTTATTGCGTGTATTTTATGCTAAAAAATGTTATGAAAAAATAACAAACAAAAATGAAATGAATAAAATTTTATTTTTTGACAAAGATTATAATCAACCAATATCAAAGAGTATAATTACATTATTAATACTAAATAATAGAATATAATGCAACATTTTACTTGACCTGCCACAATGCAATAATATGGTTGGAGTCGGATTGACCGCATGCAAACGCTTCTGACTTTCTACTTTGGAGGACGGTTGGAGACTCGGGCCTCGGGCTCCACCCCTTGAAAATATTTATCAAGGAGTCTGGGCCCGTCGATCCCCATCTTCCACAATCGACTAATCCTTCCGCAGGGGTGAAAGCCTGTGGAAAGGCTTGTTTCGCCCCGCCACTTAGTATTCTTTCAGAATGGAAAGACTGCTGACAAAAAAAATAGTTGAATATCCGAATGCTTATTGAATATTTCTAATGTTTAAGCTTAGAATATGCTTCAATCTTAAATTATTACATACCTGTAATCACTGTTAAATCAACACAATTGTGAATGCAACACCATCAATTTCTTATTTTAAGCAATGAAAGTAAAATCTTGCCAAATATAATATTTCTTCACCTTTGAAAGGTTTTTATCTCCAGATGAAAGATATTTCTTACCTTCTATCATCTCGTATTTGCTCATTCTTACATCTACACGCAAAACAATATATACCAATAACGCAAAAAACTAAAAGAAACACATGACAAATAGCAAGAAATCTTGTATTCAGTGAACGACTCAGCACACGTGATTCCTACAATATAGCCATCAGCAACTTCATTTGGCTGCAGTGACGTACCAGCTTGTTTTTTGGGTGGGCCACACCGATGTGAAAGAACATTCTCCTGTATGCGCTTTATTAAATCGTATTTACATAACAGAATGCTTGATGATCGGTTAAGCAATTTAGCAATCATGTTCATCGAGAGAAAAATCGCTAAAGCTCTCGATTTGGACAAAGTAATCGATAGTTTTGCATCATTTAAGTAAAAATCACCGCATAATTTTGTATTGAGCTGATATCAAATAAATACTTATATTTACCAGTATTTGGAACTTTATTTATTCTTTCCAGCTAATCGCCTATTATTATTAGATTATAGTCTAAGTATGCTTAATTGATTTAAATTGAGAAAAAACAAAAGCCAAATAAGGAGTAACAATTTTTTAACATTGTTTCATTAGATTAAAATGTATTTTAACTTAATAGTTGTAATAGGTGCAACTATACACATTATTCCCACCTATCACCAAATTAGGTATCTCTTCAAGCTTTTGGATAAATAATTTTTTACATGCAAACCTATTTAATAAAATAAAGTTTGTGATACAAAAATAAAGGTAACATATAAGAGAACAATCTCTTACAATTTGGTTTCTTAAATGAAATTGGGTACAGTAGAAAAAGCGCCTGATACACAAATTATCACCAAATTGAGAAACTACCCTACCGCCATTTCGTTCTTATGGTAATAAACGATTCATTTGAAGGAATTGAATCGTCGGTTGGATATAACGAATTTTTCCAGCAGCAATTTATTCGAAACATTACGACATAAAAACGTGCTAATGAGACGCCTACGTAAGAGTGGGGCAGGCCTACTCTTAAAATTTTAAAAATTTTATAGTCGATGGTTAGCGCTACGTGGCTTCACACGTTTCCCGAGTTTCGAAGTTAGTGCCGCGTAATTACGCGTCTTAGAAAGTATTCTAGTAGGCGGCCCAACTCCGGGTCAAATTACGATCTATTAGAAGCTACTGTTTGTTTCGAAATTTATTACGCACCGGAGATTCCAAAATCCCAACGTTAGTGGCGCGTAATTACGCTTTTTGTAACAACTTTTAATAAAATATCGCGTCAAGGGCAGAAATAAAATATCTGGAGACAGAATTTGGTAGCTGGTGCGTGGTCTAATCGCGGCCCGGGGCCGGATTGGCCGGGTGGAAACGCTTCGGCTTTCCACTCTGGGGAACCGGGTTCGAGTCTTCATCCCTTGAAAGTATTTATCATAGGATCTGGGCCCAGCCCGTCGATCCCCGTATCCAAAATCAGGCTGACCCCTCCGCAGGGGTGGGCAGCCTGTGGAAGGGCTTGTTTTGCCCCGCCACATAGTATTCTACCAGAATGGTGTGTGGCGTCATCTGTTGACAAAAAAAAAATCACGGCCCGGTATCTCTTTACGATTTTAATGTGGCGGTTGGATATACCAGAAATTAAAAGAATCATCTGGTGACTGCTATCAGATTTATCACCCAAAAATGTAAGATTTTAACAGGAAGTTTCTGTCCCAATAATATTCTATTATTATCGCTTTACTAATCTCTTATCGAGACCGGATTATCCATTATGCACATGTCTAGCTGCCACTGACCACAGGGAGCTCCAAAGTGGATTAAAAATTATTGAATCATTTTATAACTTATTTAAAAATATTTTTGTGACTACGGACTCCCAACAGCTTTAATCCGGCCCGGTTTATTATTGTAATAATTCCTCAGTTTACCATAGTTTAATGATACAGTAAATATGCTTGTAATCGAATGAAAAGTCACATAATAGAATGTAGAAAACTCAATTTTTAGTCGGAAAACCAGAGCGAGAAAAAATTTCTATGGCAGACCATTTTTTGGACATAATATAATCTATCATTTGTCCAATTACAGGCATAAGATAGGCCAAGCCAACATATCTTGCCAAAATTTATTATTCATTTTCAAATAGGAAAAAATTTCGGCACTATTGTAGTCCACCAATTGCCATCCTCTCGGTAGACGAGCTTCTCCCCAGTCGTTAATTTGACATAACTTTCTAACAATAATAATCCTAATAAAGACAACTTATGAACATTTATCTCGGAAACATAATCCATCTTTCATTAAATTTTTGTAGATGGCGGCGCCATTATAAAACAAGAGAATTTATAAAATAGTAATAGTAGATGATTGGTCAATGCATCGTATTAAAATCCGATTTTGAATGCTAAAATTTGACAGCAGTCGTTAAATAATGATAATATTTTTAAATACAGCGTGTATACACTGTATTTAAAAATCAGTGACGTAACCAGCTTTTTTTATTGGGGGGTGGGCCAGCACATGGGCCAGAACTTTCAATGCATGGGCCATGGCCCACCCGTAGTTACCCTGTTTGGCTGACAATCGATCATTGGAGCAGGTGATCCAGTTTTTTGGTATTCATTAAGCCATGAACTATTATTTCAAAACTAGCAATCACAAAATACACATAGGGAGAATATTCAACAAATCCGACGATAGAATATGATGATACAATGTCAAATGAAGATTGGAATATAACAAATAATAAACATTCTAATTTTGGAAATTCTTCATCTACAATTCAATATTTTACGGATTCAACTGTTATCACTCCATAACCAGAATCAAATAATGTTTTTGCAGTGACATAAATGCCTAAATGTCTTACTATTTTGCGTTTGACCAAATCAAAAAAAGAAAAAACTACGTATCTCCCATACACAGCCACAGAGTGACATTGACAATTCAGATACCGATCCGAATTGCATTGACAGTTTCCGTGACAGAGAAATTAGTTGCTCAAACAATGCAGACAAACAAATTCAGACTGAAATTATAATCGAAATGAAGAGAAAGAGAAAAAGAAGAAAGCAAAATCTAAAACTTGGAAGAGAAAAAAAAAAAAGGCTGAGAAATTCTGGAAAAGCCTATAGTTTGTTTTCAAAAACTAAAAAACAGTTTTCTGTTAGGAAAGTATGCTGTGGTGAGAAATGGAAATTGACTTGCAGTGAAAACATAAATGAGACAGTTAGAAAGGACATTTTCAACAATTACTGGAGACTTTATAATTTATAGAGGCAAAGAGAATTCCTTGTTGGACACATTGAAAATATCAAATCGAAATACAAATACTCAAGAACACAAAATTCAGAAACATGAATTTTGCATTCTGTTTCCTGGTAAATAATATTCCTATTAGGGTAAGACATTTTTTAAGGCAATTGTACTCTCACGTTCATCTTGATACACTTGCTATTACAATTACAGTTAAAAACACGTTTTTAGCCATTTTTAGTGGACATTAATTCTAAAAACTGCCACTAGAGCGTCGCTACTACAGTGCACCATACGTGTGACTATGTAACAGATTTATATTTCATTGATTTGTTTTTAAACACAGTACTGTATTTTCATCTACAAATTACTACAGGTATGATTTTAAAATCACAATTAAATTTATCTGCTTAGCTTTTTTGAAATATAATGTAAAATCATTTAGCCTATATTTTTAATAGTTTAATTTACTAATACATTTGGTACAATTTTACATTAGCATCATATGAACGAAAATAGTACCGATTGAAAGATAACGATGAGTCGAGAAGACTCTCCAAAAAGATTGCATTTCTATCTTGTGCAGGTATCTAGAAAATGAATGATGAAATTATAGTAGTTCTCCATGACACCGGTTTATGTACTTCGTGTGAAGAAATATTATAATTTCATCGTTCAGTTTTTCGGCGCCTGCATCAGGGCACTATGGCGCTAATGTAAAATTGCACCATAAGGTGTAATTTGAACTTTTACTACAAAGCGCGACATTGTGTTAAAATCATGAATTTTAAATTAAGATTAATGTTTTTTCTTATTAATTTCTCAGTTTATTTCCAAGATTCAAAAATGGCACAAGGTGGATTAAAAGTTAAAACAAAATTGCCAGAAAATGTTAAGAGGAATAATAACACCAGAAAACTGAAAAAAAGTAAGATAATTGATTTCTTTCTCAAATCACATATTTGTATATATTGCACCCAATGCACAGTCAAAAATTAATATATAAAAATATTGCATAAGATTATTCCATATAGTTATAGAAAAGAATTTTAGAACAAGTTAAATTTAAATACTTATTCAGCTCTGTTATAGAACTGGCCTTTGTTAAATTCAAATTAAAAATTATAAATATAAATGAATTAGACAAAAGTCAAAGTAGGATAATAGTATTTGCTCAGATAAAGGAAATATATTATATTACTGTAAAAAGAATACTGCAAAATTATAAAGAATTACAATATAATAGGCAAATTGTGATAAGAAGAGGGGAAGTATTGTTATCTGTCTTTTATAAGAAATAGCCAAGGGAGTGGGATGTATTCTGGTCCGTTCTTGCTAATGGACTTGACTTATATCAGTACCTTTTGTTGCACTCATTTACAGCTTCCAAGACTTCTAGGTCTTCCAGATACCAACACAACTTCTTTGGTCAGGAATTTGTTGTTTCAACATAGAACTTCATCCTTCTCCACATTGGATAAGGAGTAATGTCAGGAGCACAGATTCAACAAAAAGTTGCCACACTTTGAATGCTTATATTTTTGAAACTAACAATTGTAAGAGTAATAAATACTACATCATTAGATAGCATATAGTGTTTCATTTATAATAAATCAAGTTACAACCCTCCAACCTTTAGCTCTTTGATACAGTACCATTAGAAAGTTGATATGAATAAAAAGGAATTTAGCTTAATTGTGAAATAAGTTTAAATCCATTCTGCAAATTAAAAGTAAAATCCAGTTCATTTATATAATAAAGATTTTCTGTAATTAGGTCTTTTAAATGATCTTATTTGGAAATAGGTTTGAAAAAATAAGATTATATATAAAGTTGTGTATGCATTATATAATATTGAATTAAAAAGTGTGTGTTCAATTTTATATAAATAATAAATTTAATAAATTTTATTAGAATATATATTTAGATTTTTTAATGTATAATGGTGAATCAATAATAATCAAAATTTGGCTGTAACTATTGAAACTGTATTGTAAGATATAAAGATAAAATAATCCATCAAAATCTTACTATACAGTAAAGTTGTGTATGCATTATATAATATTGAATTAAAAAGTGTGTGTTCAATTTTATATAAACAATAAATTTTATTAGAATATATATTTAGATATTTTAATGTATAATGGTGAATCAATAATTATCAAAATTTGGCTGAAACTATTGAAACTGTACTGTAAGATATAAAGATACAATAATCCATCAAAATCTTACTATACAGAATGGGGATAACTGTTTGCCAAAAGTAATATGTATGAATAGATCAAAACATCCAAAAATGGTTCCATAAATGTCAAACATGAAGAAGCTGGTTGCCTATCCACAACCACTAGTAGTCAATGTTGCTGCCTCTAAGCCCTTTAACACTTTCATTCTACAGAAACTGAATCATAGCTCACTGTTCTTCCTTGGTGAAAACTCCCAATGGAGTAACTATGTTAATGTCACCAAAACTAAGAATGTAAACCAAGCTATGAAGTATTGAAATTTGCAGCATCAATCAGAGAAAGAATTCACATCTAGCAATGAATGCACTACTCACAATAAAGTCTCAGTTAATAGTTATTGCCAAATTTGGATGATTATTAACTCACCCTTGTAAAATATATTATAAATAATTTGCAGCATCAATCAGAGAAAGAATTCACATCTAGCAATGAATGCACTACTCACAATAGTCTCAGTTAATAGTTATTGCCAAATTTGTATGATTATTAACTCACCCTTGTAAAATATATTATAAATTTTTTTAATTGTATTTTAAAATTTATAAAGATCAGAAAAAAGTTTTCAAGAAAAAGAAAGTAACTTCAGAAAAACAGAGAATACAAAAGGTATATTACATATTTTGAAATTATTTTTGTCTATTGTTTTTTATACTATTAAGATATATTATTATTTATGATTATAAAGATTTCTTGACTTATTCAAGTGTTTCTGAATTTATACAAATGACTTATACAGGTATATAAATTCAATCTTATATAAGAAATTTTTACATGCAAAATATTTTAAAATTCAGTTTTATAATTTAGTATGCAGTTTAGTATGCAATTTTAAATGATAATATTACAACAGTGATTGTGGCAATATTGTAAATGTACTAAAGCACTTTGCACTCCAGTTCAGTTTTATTGTGATCTTCCCAACTCCACTTTAATTTCGAAAAAATTTCACTTTTAGCATTTTTTTAACTGTAACTTATTTTCTTTTCAAAATTTTTTAAGAAAAATTGGTAGTTTTGCATATGATGATATTATTTACAAGATAGTTGGATTTTTTATATTTAAATAATTTTTTAAAAATTCTCAATTATCCAAACTTCAAAAAAAGAAATATAACTTTTTTTTAATTGAATAACCAAATTTTTTAATATTGTATCACATATTAATAAAATTATTTTGCATTTGCAAAATTTTTTCAACTGATAGTTTACTTAACTTAATAGGTGTCAAAATTATATTATTTGATTACTTATTATTATGTTATTATTTCTCTTGTTTCAAAACTGAAAATTTTTACCTGATAATATACAACTTAAAACAAATAATAATTTTATTTATGAAATAAATTTTTTCTCTAAATAAATATTTCAAAAAAAAAAAAAAACATTGTTATGTTATATTTATTATTGCAAATTTTCCATCTATAAAATATAGAAAGAAAATTTCACTATTGCATAATGTTATGCAAAGTGTTTAGAATTGTCATGTCATCATCATCATTAATTCTGTTTTATGTTAAGGAGTGATAGGATGCCCTATTGCTAGTGGCTATAGCCATGATATACATGCTTGGTAGGGACAGAAAATAGAATTTTATATTGCAATTTGACCTATCCTAATCGGTTTATTGCAATTATGTTTAGGATTATTGTTTTATTTAATTTAATATTGATTTAAAATAATTTTATTGAATTATTTTCATTGATTTTAATATATGAATTTATATGAATTATGAATATATTCTAAATATAACATTGCTTCATATACTAAAAACTTCATATTATCAAGTCTCATTTTTTAAAAATAATTATGAATATTATAAATAAACTCTCTTCCTTGATGATGAATTAATTTTCCATATTCCAAACCTGATTACTCTCCATTGTAAACCAAAAACAATCCAACCAAAAAATAAAACTTACTGTAGCTTTTTGTCACTGACAAGACTTTTCAATAGGTACTCACTTATCAATGATTGAAAACAAAGGGAAAACTAAGTATATAGTAATGTTGTGCCAAATGAGACATTTCAGTAATAGATATTACCAATTCTAAATACCTGTTTTCAGTTTCAAATCATATCAAGGCAAAATCTCATCTCTTACTTTGGAATTGGTTAGACAAGTCAGTTCCAAAGTAATAGGTGGATATTTTTATTATTAGTGTGAATATTCTAAATACCTGTTTTCAGTTTCAAATCATATCAAGGCAAAATCTCATCTCTTACTTTGAAACTAGCTGGCCAATGACAAAAATATGTTACTTTGGAATTGGTTAGACCAGTCAGTTCCAAAGTAATAGGTGGATATTTTTATTATTAGTGTGAACCATTTATAATATAAATCTCATTGATGATATAATTTTGCAAATTCATAATTTTCTAGTGTGTCATAGGATACTACTACATATCATTATGAAAAATTCAAAGTTCTAGCATTTATGGAAGTACCAAAATAATTCATGCAGACACATATATATAGTCCGTTACTTTGCTTGTTTATATTATAAACAAACTTGACATATTTCATAGTAAAAATGTATGATATAATTTTGCAAATTCATAATTTTCTAGTGTGTCATAGGATACTACTACATATCACTATGAAAAATTCAAAGTTCTAGCATTTATGGAAGTACTAAAATAATTCATGCAGACACATATATATAGTCCGTTACTTTGCTGTTTATATTATAAACAAACTTGACATATTTCATAGTAAAAATGCTAAAAATACTTGAATTAAATAGTTTGTTTATTTGTGTGTAAGTAATCCTGTTATTTTTCTTGTAAAAAATTTTTACAGAATATTACAATGTAATTTAATAAGTTAATTATAATAATAATTAATAATTTAATTTGTGTTTTTAGGCACTTGAAAAAACAATTCGAGCAAATATTGAGAGTGAAATCAGATCCCGAGCAAATGGAGAAGGATTATCAATGGTTAATTTGAAAAATAAAAAGAACTAATTATAAAACTTATCTAATATTTTTATTCATTCTTATTATAATTTGACAGTCGTATAAGCATAGATTCAATTTGTTAAATCTATTTCATGAAGGACATATAAACCTGCATTGGCCAATGCAACTTTATACGTCCTTTATGAAATAACTTTTAACAAATTGAATCTATTCTGATGTTTTTATTTTATTTTTTCGAACGAAAGAAAATGCAATACTTATCATGCGGCATCCAACGAGCAGAATTTTTCTTTACTATAAACTAATTTAAAATTTTATAATTTGAACCTTTATTCAATGGATTTTAAAAAATCTAAAAGACCATGTTGCAATAATAATAAATGTTAAACAATGTGATAAAATATACGAATTGTAATACGAGTGAAAAAATTAAACGTACGTCAAGTTGGCGGACTTTTAAAATTTTTTTTAATTTATATTCAATCGTTAGTGTCACGGCAAAGTTTAGATGTTAATGCCACATAATTACGCGTTTTGAAACTGATTCTTGTAGGCTGCCATCAAGTTACTCGGATTTTCTAGAAGTTATGAAATTTTTTATTATCCACCGTTTGAGCTACTTAAAGCCATAAATACACTAAAATTCCATCGTTAATGCCGCGTAATTACGCATTTTATAACAACCTTTTAATTTAATAAAATATCGCGTTATGTGATATCCGATAGAATTTGATAGTTCGCTCGTAGCCAAATTATTACCTTGTATACATCGTTCGCTTTACTATAGTCTGTTTCAAGATAACCTGACAGCCGAACTACCAAAGATAACACTGTATTCATACGCGATTTGTAAATAATAGGTTTTCTTGAAATAGACTATAATTTCAAATGAATCCATGAGCGAGGTTAATATTCTAACATTAAATTTGTCTAACGTTATGTAAAGAATTTAAGATGGCCAAATTATCATTTGAGAATAAGATATGATGTCATATTGTGTAGACATATTCTTAAATATAATATAAATGTTTATGCATGTTTACAATATACAGGATATTTCTTACCACCCTTTTTTCTCGGAAACGCGATGAGATTGTGATAAAAATTTTCCCCCTACTTCTTAAGTACAGTATATCCGAAGAATTGAATGGGCATGATAAAAATTTTGTGGGCTCATCGGAAGTACGGGCAAAAGAAGTCCTTTGAAATCTCCAATGAAAATATATGCTAATTTTGGCATAATTGGATAGAACTTAAAAAAAAACAACTTTGGTTTTAAAAGTTTTTTAATATCACCTATGGATTGTGAGATCATCTGGCTGGGCGGTAACCCTCTGGAAAACTGAAAGTGTGGGACCCGATCCTCCATAGTAAGCGAATGCTTTATCACGCGGCCATCCGGCCTCATTAAACTACACAGGAAAAAATTTCCCGTTTAACTATTTTCGCACTTTTGGTTTTTCTGTAACTTTATTATTATTGTAATCATTATGCTTTTGTGCATAAATTTCTGTAAATTCAAAATTGAAGTGAATTTCCCGAAATGAAATTTATCGATTTTTATCAGCAATGTTTTTAATTAATTGATCTTTATCTTCGTATGATGGGCTCTATAAGTCGCCACCGCCAGATACAGGACCCCTTGTACGATATGGCGGCTTAACCTTTATCTTCATGTAGTCTCTGCTGTTACAGTTAAGTCACAAGTACTCATACCGTAGAGTTTCTATCTAATCGAAAATAACTCTCATGGATTTAAACTAAAATATGTTCGAATTCGATATGATGTCATAAACCATTGTGTGAAGTAGATATAACAATAATATAACTTCACACCATTGTTATAACTTCACATTATATAATATGTTGGTTAAATCTAGGATTGTTCAATGTTCGCAAAACAAAGTCGGTCCGCTATGTTGTTGAAAGATACTTTTGCATTCAACAATATAGTAAATTGATTTTATTTTGATAGCCAGATGAATTCCATTTATTTTAGTAAGTGTGATGACCAGACTTAATAATTAATAAAAGTATGTAATACCCCAATATGGAGTATTTTTATTATTATAATTTTTTATAATTCCCCCTTTTTAGATAATTTCAAATGAAATGCTAGAAATATTCCAAATTTTGTATTTTCCTAATCGTTTAATGTTTCGAGGAAGGAAAAAATAAATTTAAAAACCATCGAGGGTGAATTGTCAAAAGAAAAGAAAAACCATTATTACCTTTTTTTCCAACAGATTCCACACTCCATTCTCGTAGAATACTACGTGGCGGGGCGAAACAAGCCCTTCCACAGGCTACCCATCCCTGCGGAGGGGTCAGCCGGATTGTGGAGGACGGAATCGACGGGCCGGGCCCAGCCCCCATGAAAAATTTTTCAAGGGGTGGGACCCAAGACTTGAACCCGGGTCCTCCAGAGTGAAAAGCCGAAGCCTTTCCACGCGGCTAATCCGGCCGACAATACATATATTTTATGCTAAAAATGTTGATATAAAAAAATAACAAATACAAATGGAGTGAATTAAATTTTATTTTTTGACAAAGATTTAAACAATAAACAAGGGAATAATTACACTATTAATAACAAATAATAAAATATAATATTTCCTCATCTTTGAAAGGTTCAGTCTCCAGGTGAAAAGTATTTTCTATCATCTATCACCTCGTAGATGCTCATTCTGATATCCATACGCTAAACAATACATACCAATAACGCAAAAATCAGAAAAACAAACTATACATAGCAAGAAATGTATTCAGCGAACGACTAAGAGCAGGTAGTTCCTACAATGCGGAACCACGTGTGCTAAGTAGCACATGGATTCACCTTGGGTTTCACCAAAGTCAATGGGTTCCACATTATGCCAGCAGCTTCGTTTATGCTGCCAATTGACTATTAGAGCAGTCCATCCAATCTTCAATATATATTCTAGGATTGCTATGTATAGTATGTTGCTGTTCTAAGAGTCAATGTAAAAAATAATATTTATTATTTTTGACTTTTTGAACTTATAACTAGTATTTCTATGAATAAGTAAGTAATCGTTCTGAGTAACTGTAAGGACGAACCTATTCCAAAATACTGTACTGTATCAGTTTCTTTTTAATCAAGTCTACGCCAACAACAAACGATGAAAGAGGGCGCAATTGGAGTTCGTTTGGATGATGATTGTTAAATCCTTAATTCTTAGCAATTCGATTTAAATCATATACCAACAAGAAGCTTTAGTTATAATCTACATATTATCAGTAGAAGAAGAAGCTTTAATTTTCACATGAAAATAAATTATTAAATTGCTATTGTGACTATATATTATTTAGTCAAAAAATGGCGCTTGAATCAAATATTGGTAATTTAGAAGAAGAAGCTTTGAAAAGAAAAGAGAGGCTGAAATTGTTGAGGAATAAAGCAAAGGGTAAGAAGAATGAAGAAAAGGAAAGTGCTGATGATAAGGAAGAGTTGCCCAAGTAAGTTAAATTTGATATTCAATCCGTTGAGATTTTAAACTCTATCTTGATTGCCTCACGTTTTCGCGTCGCTGCGCGCACGCCGACGCGACTGAAATGTCGATGTTGTTTCGGTAGCGTTCAAAAAAGGGGATCGATTTTTTGGGGCATGTATTTCGTAAACTGGACTTGGTATTTTGGGGCATGCAAAAAAAAGGTTTGAATATAATGGATAAATATCTTTTCATTTTGCGCGCAGCCATATATGATACACGCGAGCACATACGCATACATTGTATGATACTGTATGTATATTGTATTTGTATTATATTAAAAAATTTTTGCTAATTCACTTGGTAAATTAAAAGTTATTTTTGTTTTTGTTGTTGTTAAATATATTAATATTTTTTTGTTTTATTGTAGACCTGTATTTAGAAGCTATCAACCTCAAGATACTATTTTAAAGGAAAATATTTTACCAAAAACAAAACCTGAATCAGGTGAATATTAAAGATGATTATATTAAATATAATTTAATAGTAATAGTTTAAATATGATGAAATTAATAAATGCAGTCTTTTTAAATTAATTCAAAATGAAATAGTGAAAAAATTTTTTAATAATTTTGTTAGCTATTTTTAGTTTTATGCTTATATATTCAAGATATTTGTTTTGAATTATTAGAAAAACAAGTTTCAGAGATTGCTGTATTTATATAGAAAATATATATTTAAAAAATAGCACTTTTATAAGAATATGCATAGTAATAATGATTCAATGATTTTCATGTAAAGTTATCAAAAGATATTAAATAAAGAATTATTAAAAAACAAAATATAATGAACTTGCATTTTTATGAACCTCCAATTTACAAATTACATGTTTATATGTACTATTTAGTTGGTCCCAAAAAGTCCCTAATGTTAATTAATGCCATTCCCATTTATGAACTTTTTTGGGATCCATACGGGTTTGTAAAATCGAAAGTCCGTTATATTGCAATTTATTATAACTAGTTAGCTCTTGGCCAATATATGCCAGATAAAACAAAAAAGTAATATTTTTTTCTTATCTGTCAAATTTGAGATTTTTTATTTATTTAGCACGTTCTTTGTATACAATGCTTTTGCTTGTTTTCTTTCTTCAGATCAAACTTTAAAATTTTCTTTATATAAAACTGGCAACTAACAAACTTTCGATTTATTGACTCAGTTATGTAGCCAATAATTATAATTATTATCTTAAAATAAAAATAATTATAATTTCTGAAATAAATGTTGTTTAAATCAACATTTAAATACAAAGTTTATGTAGCTCAGGATGTAGCCTTGATGCACCAAATGAAAACTGAACCCTTGGACTGGAGAACAGCTAACATTTTTTGATTAAAAAAGTCAGAAATTGAAGTTAAATAACAAAAAGTAGTATACAAACATAAGTAGGAAGTAAACTATGATGATTTAAAACATTTATAATGAGATTGGGATTTAGTTTTTTAAAAGACGCAATAAAGATTCAAAGCAAGAGAAAATAGTAATGCTGGCACTTCCAGTCCTGGGAGTTCGCACATGTGCAGAAACATGAATTTCAACACTTAGAATAGTTAACTAATTTTTGATTATATTGAAGAAAGTTTCTATATAGGCTGAAAACATTTTGAAGAATAAAAATTTTTCTGCATTTTCAGTTTTTCGTCTCAGAATTATTTCATTAAATACACTGAAAATTTTAAAAATATTTACAAATATAGTATGTTAATTTAATTACCATTTTTAATATTATTTAAATAATGCTAAATTATGTATTTTATAATTTTATTACATTATGAAGTATTATGGCTTACATTTTTTATTATAAATTGCTCTAAAATAAATAAAAATTATTATATGTATAAACTATCAACATTTTTAATTCAGTTTGTATATATTATTTTAATTATTTCATTTTTAGTGGAAGAGGAAGTACAAGATCATATTGCTGCTGGAAATCCTGAGCCATTAATTAATGAAGTGGTAATTATAACAGTTTGTTATTGTTAATTCTTTATTAATTTACATGAAATATAAATATATAATTTACATATATTTACATAATTTGTATCATACAAATTGTGCTTAACTGATAATTAGAATTAAAATAGATTCTGAAGATATATTTGAAGAACAGATGCATTTATTCTATTAACTAAATTTTTTTAAGATACAGAAACTCTCCAACTTGTTAAACTTCTTGGTTACATTATGCAAATCAAATTTACTTATATAGAAGTATTCCTTACTTATATCAGGAATATTTTAAATAGCTCAGTATAGCTCATTGCTCAGTCATATAACTAAAATTTTGTATCAGTTGGAAAAATAATATTTAACAAAAATTCTGAATCGAAAATTAGCAAACTAATGACTATTGTGATTGCACATATATCATGTTATGATACCATATTACTCCCTGACTAAAAAGCTAATTGTACGTGGACACTCTTTCCTACTGGTTTAGAACGTCATATGGGTTAGTGCCTTATACCCATATGGTAGTGCTGATACCAAATAAAATTAATAGTGAAAAATTACCACATGAAGTGAGAGTTTTGTGACTAATAATATTTAACAAAAATTCTGAATCGAAAATTAGCAAACTAATGACTATTGTGATTGCGCATATATCATGTTATGATACCATATTACTCCCAGACTAAAAAGCTAATTGTACATGGACACTCTTTCCTACTGGTTTAGAATGTCATATGGGTTAGTGCCTTATACCCATATGGTAGTGCTGACACCAAATAAAATTAATAGTGAAAAATTACCATACGAAGTGAGAGTTTTGTGACCACTTCTGAATACAGGTGTCCTTGACTTCAATAAGATTATATTTTGATAACCCCATCATAAGTTGAAAATGACCCATAATGGTAATAATTTTAGTAATAATAATAGACAATGGAATACTGAATTCTTTTAAGATAGTATAATTGTCTGGATTGATTCCAGATCCTCAAATTTATACAATGATATGAAATTGAACTTATATCCCCAAGATGATAAATGATTTCTTTACTATATTTTTAATAGAATAAAAGAATATTTTTGGCCAATATGCTATGAAAATATTGTTGTCTGAAAGTTCAACACCTTCCAATGATACAAATTCCTATTTCTAACATATAGGTAGGATACTGATACAAAAAATTATTAATTGCAAATTACAATCGGTATATAAACAAATGTTTTCAGTCTATTCGATCCTCATCAACTGTACATATACTATATTAAGAATTAAACAGAAAATTGAATAGAATCACATATGAGTTCTGTAGATTTGATTCAAAAAAATAATAAACATTTATTTTATTGTTTATATTGCATATACACTGTAGACCAGTGTCTTCCAAACTTTTTTACTTCATGGCAGACTGAAGCAGGGGAATTTGTTTCACGGCACACCAAGTAAAAATCTGAGAATTAAACAGAAAATTGAATAGAATCACATATGAGTTCTGTAGATTTGATTCAAAAAAACAATAAACATTTATTTTATTGTCTATATTGTATATACACTGTAGACCAGTGTCTTCCAAACTTTTTTACTTCATGGCACACTGAAGCAGGGGAATTTGTTTCACGGCACACCAAGTAAAAATCCGAAAAAAAAAAAATTGGTACTTACGTATTAACGCCACCGCAGTAGAAGTTGCGCTAATGCACCAATAAAGAGCAATCTTGTTGTACACACAGCTGCGGTGGTGTTAATACGTAAGTACCAAAAAATTTTATTAACACAAATCAAAATATTAATATAGGTAACAATAATAAAATATTATTATTTTATTGAAATTAATAAATAGGTAATATAAATAATAATTTTATTAATGAGAAGGATTCGATTGATTTTGAGAAATAATTATATCAAAACGTGGCTCTAAATTAAATAATTATACACGTAACTCCTCATTTACCATCAGTAATTGTTCTCCCCCCCTAAACGTGGCTCTAAATTAAATAATTATACACGTAACTCCTCATTTACCATCAGTAATTGTTTCCCCCTTTTTTTTGTTTCATATCCATGAGAGCTGAGAAACTTAATTCACAAATATACCACAATCCAAATGGCAACAAGAATTGAATGGCTGTAGTAGCTAATCGAGGATATTGGCTCAAAGCGAAATCCAAAATGCTGACAATTCTAGCTCAGAATGTGAAGCTTTGTGCACAGGATCATTTCTCAAGTCTCTTAAATTTTCTTCTTCTGTTAATGTCAGATTTGTGTTGTGGTATTTTGCAATTATCATCATCATGTAAATTCTTAGATGGATTGAATTTTATGACCAAGAAACGTCCTATATTAAATATTTTTAAATCTTTCGTGGCACACCTGGAATCTCTTGCGACACAGTAGTGTGCCGCGGTACACAGTTTGGCAGACACTGCTGTAGACAAATCTCCACGAAATCCCATAGAATTATAAATTAAACAAAGAAATTTAATGACTGTCATACTCTTAAGCTTTGGTACCATTGATTGTAATGTATATGCAGTGTAGACAATAAGATAAATGTTTACTATTTTTTGAATTTTTAAATCAAATCTACAGAACTCATATGTTGTTCTAATCAGTTTTCTATTTAATTCTTAATGTTTTTGTTATTAAACCTTACATAATACAGTGGTGCCTCGTAATTTGACATTAATCTGTTGCCGAAGTAATGTCAAATTGCAGGACAATATTTCTTATATTAAAATACTATGTAAAATAGATTAATTCATTATTGGTCCTCATCCAACTCCCCTAACGGGTAAGGCGAGAGATATAAGCTCTATTAATTACTTTATTATATGTGTTTTACTATTTTGTATAACACACTAAATTACAAAATGCACTTTATTATATGTGTTTTACTATTGTATAACACACTGAATTACAAAATATTTATTATATGTGTTTTACTATTGTATAATACACTAAATTACAAAATATACTTCCCCTAATGGCTGAGGTGAGAGAGACATAATAAAGTAAATAATATAGGCTAACTTACGGGTAAGGTGAGAGAGATACACTATATTATTTACTTTATTTACTATTGTATAACACACTAAATTACAAAATACACTATTTTATACACCACACTATTGTATACCTAAATTACAAAATACACTATTTTATACACAATACAATAGATACACTATATTATTTACTTTATTATATGTGTTTTACTATTGTATATCGACGTATATTATTTACTTTACTATACATATTACTATTGTATAACACACTAAATTACAAAATACACTATTTTATACACGAGAATATTACATGTGTTTTATTATTGTATAACACACTAAATTACAAAAAACACTATTTTATACACAACACAATTTATTAGCCCTTGGATGTTGGAATGAAGTCTTCCAGCGGACACCTAGCACCCATAATCTTCTCCCTCTGTTGCAAAACGTTACCACAGTTGTCTTAGGAATGCCATATTTGAGTTACATGTTAATTGTTCTACCTTTTTGCACTTTATCTACAATTTTTTCTTCATCTCTTTGCTCAATCAAGTGTTCTTCTTTTTGGAATTATTCCTCTGGTCAGTTCTCTTTGAACCATTCTTATATTTCACTCAAAATATAATAATAATTACAAATTTTTTACTTTCTGAAAAATGTAAAATTGAAAATTAATACAAACAACATGGGCAAACACCAAAGTAGCCCGAAAGAACTGACAAATAACAAATGACATCACACAATTCCGTGCATGCACATGCATCAACCTGCAAAACTCAAATGTCATATTGTGAGTCACCACTGTATATGTATGTAGTAAATGTACAGCTGATAAGGATCGAATAGACCAAAAATGTTTGTGTTTATATACTGACTGTAATTTACAACAGACAAATTTTTTGTATCACTATTCTAACTAAGTGCTAGAAATAGGAATTTGTATGCTGTGAAAATAGTCAAGTTTGGAATATAGTAAAGGTCATCGTAAGATTGATGGCCCTTAATATTTGTTTGAAGTAAGTGAGATTAATATATTTATTCACAAAAGCTATATACAAATTTCCCACAAATGTAATAAAAGTTATCTGGATTATTGACACACATATGGCTAGCTATAATTCACAACTTATTACAGAAGAAATTTAAATTTAGAATAACAAATATAATTTCTTAGAACTGAGAAATTCAGATATTTGTTACAGTTTAAATGTATCTACTTTAGCTGATGATGATTTTATTTTATTAAATTGTCAACCAAATAAGTCATATCTAAAATGTAACAGATCCTAATTTCTTCATACTGTACTTTACTTATTTTTTTACATATGGATTATTTTTGATTGGAAAAAAGTTATCATTTAAGATGATATCCATCAGAATTTGAGCAAAATGAAACATTGATGAAATAGAAGTGACTTTCAACTCTGATTTTAACAACTGATTTATGTTTTTTTTTTCCCTCTGAGATGGAAGTATTAAAACTGATTTATTCTTTAAGGTTACTTATTGTATAAATTAATAAATTTATTATTTTTTGTATTATTCTTGGATTAAACAAGTTATTGTTACTAATTTAGTGCTGCTTTATTGTTTGTTGAAATACCTGAAGCATTGATTTTCACTCATTATATGCATTTTAGAGTGAATAAATTGATTTAATTTATATGATTTTGTGATTCTTTGTTTATTAGTTAAAAGTGCATTAACTTTGCTGCATTTTGTTCAAACATTTTTTCATTATTTCATTAATAACTGTGGATTTCTATTTGTTTGCCTTTGGTGTTAGAATTAAGTTTTAGAATTATTTTCGTGTGTCAGATGACCTGTTCAGATCAAAATCTGGGTTTTGTAGAATAATAATATTAGATAATCTGTTGTAACTTTGTACATTGCAACTTTTCAATACATTTGGATTAAAAGCAATAAAAGTTATTTTAATAGAAAATATTTTAATTGTTGTGAGAATAAACTACATTTAAAATAATACATACTAAAAAGAATTTTATATTGATATGATAAATTATTTAAAATTACAGGATCTTTCAAGTTTAGCACCACGTAAACCAGACTGGGATTTGAAGAGAGATGCAGCAAAAAAGCTTGAAAAATTACAACGGAGAACCGAAAGAGCTATTGCTGAACTTATTAGTATGTTTCAATATTATATTTGAATTTTTTGTAATACAGATATTAAAAATCATTAAAAGATTAATTTTAATTCAAATTATTAATATATGATGTAAATTATAATAAAAATATTTTCTACATATTAAGCTGTTTAATTATTTAGTTGTCAAACTATATACAGTAATTTACATTTTATATTAATTTTTTAATTCATCAGTTTAAAATTTTTTTTATAAAAACATGTAAGAAAGGATATTTTAAGTTTTGTAATTATCAAATTATTAAAATGAATTGTTTAGTTTATTATTATATATCTAATTATATTTGTCTCTCTCATGATTTTATAGATTAATATCTTATTATTATTTAATTTTTTTAATATATGCATAATATTGCAGGCAGAATTTCCTGGTTGTCACAAATGTCTTGTCCAAGACCAGTTGTGATATGTGGACCATCAGGTAGTGGTAAATCCACACTGTTAAGATATTTAATGGATGAATATGGGGATTGTTTTGGTTTCAGTATATCACGTAAGTAATATTGCTTAATGATTGCACTAGAAATCTTTGTCAAAATCTAATTTGCCTAAGTTATATTTCCACTATAATAATAATATATAGCAACTTGCAGATTATATTTTTAATAAAGTATGTGAATCATCATTTATGAAACTGAGTGATTTGTACAATGTTTGTTTATATAAATATATAAATTAAAATGAGGTTTGATATAAGATATCAATCACCTGAAAAATGATGTTTTGTTAACTGCTTTATTAATCTAATCTGTAAGCAAATTCTTAGTGAAGGAACAGATTAAAATTATTGAAAATTTTAAATGATCAAAAATATATTTAATGTAAATGGATTTGCAAAAAATAAATAAATGGCTAAATTTATTTGCTATTCTCACAACAGGTAATCATAAATTTTCAGAAATTCATAATAAAATAACATCAGTCTTGTTAAATTAAAAGAATATAATATAAATTTTCTTGTCTTGTTTTTATAATCAGTTGTTTTCCTTTATTTCATACCTCTATTTATTTAGTTACACAATTCCATCTTTAGTCAAACTTTCACTCATAACAGAAATTTCATTAGAACATCACATAATCATATCTGAATTGAAATTCCTCTCTCAAAATAACTGAATGAAGATGAATATTTCAGCACATTCACTTATCTAGTTAATTTTCTTCTCGGTTTGTTTTAATAAATATTTTCTATGTAATTTTTATGAATATTTAAACTAACAGTTTATTTTTTGTTAACTGGTGTATATAATCTGTATTAAATATTATATTAACCTAATTGAGACAACATTAAAGAATTTTTTAAGCATGCATTATAAAAATATCATCATATATAATAAAGGAATAAGTGTGTGAAGTCCATGTTTCTGTGCATGTGCGAACTCCCGAAACCGAAGTACTGCCATTACTATTTTCCCTCCCTTCGGATCTTTAATCACATCTTTTAGAAAACTAAATTCCAATCTCATTATAAATTTTATTTTAAATTATCATAATTTATTTCTTATTTATGTTTGTATACTATTTTTGTTATTTGAGTTCAATTTCTGGTTTTTTCAATCAAAAAATGCTGGCTCTTTCCCTCCTGAGGGTTCATTTTGCATTAAGTACACCCAAGCATGCTGAGGCTACATAAACATTGCATTTAAATGTTGATTTAAATAATATTTATTTCAGAATTTAAATAGGATTTTATTTATTTTAGAAATTATAATTATTTTTATTTTAAGATTTCAGTTATGTAGGTAATAATTATAATGATAAATCAATAGTTTGTTAGTTGCCAGTTTTATGTAAAGAAAATTTCAATGTTTGGTTTGGAGAAAGAAAACAAGCAAAAGTATTGATACAAAGAATGTGCTAAATAAATGAAAAATCTCAAATTTGACAAGATAAGAAAAAAAAAAATGTTTCTTTTTTGGTTTTATTTTGGCATGTAGTGGCTGGAAGCTAACTAGTAAATTAAAAATGTTGTCACTATAACAAATAACATTTTATCTATGCACTTGATTGTTATCATTTAAAAAAAAAATATATTCATACCAGAATTTTCAATAAATTGATCAAAATTTATTATCACATTTATTTCAGATATATTAATAAATAGAGGCTTATAAGATAAGGCTTGTTTTTTCTGTGTATTCCCATTAATAACTTTTGAACTGCTTAGCATATTTCCACGATATTCTGTAATGATGTTTTAATATTAATGATCATCTTGATGCTGGAGGATTATATTTAATTTTTATCCAAATTTATTTTATATTTTTGAAAATAGATAATAAGTATTAGCAGTGAAGAGATAAATGTATGGCTTATTAATATCTATTACACTGACATCACAGGCACTGACATGATGTAATGATGCAACAATGGATGACATCATAAACACTAGTAATTTGTAACATCACATGACTTGAGATACTGATGTCATCATGACATCTATGCTGATAAAATCACTGTTAAAATTGACACAAAAAGCATATTTGATTTCAAATGCAAAATGTATGAAAATACATAACATTCAGAAACTAAACAATTTTAGTTATTTCTAAAGCTGCTTGTTTGCTGTTGATTTTCTTGAAAACTTTATCTTGTAATTGGATTAAAATATTATTTAGAGTAATGATCTCTGCAATTGCAAATATTATTATTTTCGTCATACTATAAATGAGAGTAATTTGTAATAATACTCTCCCAGTGTTACAAATTAAAAACAAATGAATTGTTAATAATGATAATGTATATATGCTATTTTATATTATTAACAAATGATATGTTAATAATGATTTTTCCTTTATATATGCAAAGTTGCTACAACTGTGATGTTTTTAAAAACTCAAATTGATAAGCTGATACTAAAGAAAAGCTCAGGAAAGCTTGAGTACCCAAGCTTTTTTTGATAAGTATTATTTATTAACTCATTGTGCTTGGAAGTCCACCTTGAAATCACTAGTCAGCTTAATTATGGCCACAATGAACAATTTGCTTTATTTTTGTTTAGTGATAGTGATTATTTGGGCCAAACTCGCCAATACAATGTTCACAAAAAAATTAAAACTAGTTTTTAATATGCATTTCTAGAAAGTAAAGACATCTAGCATATAATACTCAATAATAATCAAAAACTTTACTTGATAAAATCAATTAAAATAATGAGTAATAACATTAATTCTATTAAAAAATGTAAATGTAAAAAGTTAATTGGCAAAAACAGTGTAAATAATTCGCATAAACGAAAAATTATTCCTAAAATGCAATTATCTGATAAGAAAGACCATAATTATTAAAATTCTAAATAAAGTTTTTAAAAGTGATTAAAACAGAATGATTAATATAGTGCTATTGGTAACATATCAGTAGAATAATGGTCCTCAACTTTTTGTCCTCGGGAATTGTAAAATATTTTTTTATAAACTTATTTAATATTTATAAAGTAATTAGCACAAATAATGATTATATATAATTATTGCTTTAAATTATATTTGTCATAAACATTTTTATCTTCAAGCATATATAATGAAATATCAGTTCAGTTGTACTGCTGTCTTATTTATATAAAATATCTTACAATGTAATTCTTTAGATAGTGTTTCCCCCCTCTGTCTGTTTACATACATACATACATACATACATACATACACTTTAAGTATAAAATACTTAGCTTAACTGTGTGTCAAAAATGTTTCATAATGCCATTTACAGACATCTCTATAAGCTGAAATGTATGATAAAATGTATTATATTTGTTATCTTAGTTGATTTTTTATAGTTTAAAATTTTTAAATCATATTTAAATTGTTAAACATTCAATTGCCAATAAAATTGATTTGTGTTCATGCTAGAGAAGTTTTATTCTTTCCATATATTAGACACATGTAATACTTCTGCAAGTAGATAATCATTTGTATTACATCAATGACAATTTCCAATAATTTCAGCTTTTGCAAGTACAATCAATAAATCACGGGCAGCATTTTGACAAAATTGGAATTTACATAGACAAATTATATGTAGCATTATCTAGATGTCAATCAAAGAAAGGAATTAAAATTCACTGCATAGATAAAATGATCAAGAATGTTATTTGAAAAGAAGTTATGCAAATAATATTGTAAAATATTTTTTTCTATCATCTTGTTTGCCATAACTAAAGGTGATGAAACTGAGGTATTAAATGCTAAGAAAACAGACCAAGTGAAGCAAGGATTGGTTGCCTTAGGCAGCCAAGAGTAGTCTCCCCTTTGTATATACAGTGGAATCACATTTTTTACAAACTATTGAGTTGGTCCTAAAAAGTATCCATAAAACTAATGTTAATCAATGCCATTCCCATTTATGAACTTTCAATTTTCTAACTTTTTTTGGGGTATATCTTTTTTTACAGAGCTTTATTAATACAACACTTCTCAATTATATTCCATGTTTTTATTTTATATTTCAAAGAAAAATTATTTGCAAAATATTAGAATAGATATATAAAACATAAATGAACACATAGACAAGCCAGGCATGAAGTCGTCTTAAAAAAACTAGAAGTGTAAGATATGGGATCTTCCAAGATATGCAAATACTTTATCAAGTAACCATTCATTTAGTTTTTTAATCCTAGCATTATTAAACACTTAATGAATAATAGTGCAAATATGATTTTGAACTTTTGCATGTGTTAGCAAATAAAAAAAGGCTTTGATTCGCTTTACAGCTGGTATGGAACATAACTATTGCAATAATGAGGTATGTCTGTATATTTTGAAGGGGGAAGTTCTATGTAATATAAAAACAATACTTTTTGCAACTAAGCTGCATATTCATTATATTTTATTAAAAAGAAAAAAATTACCTCTTGCTTACCAATTCTATTTGCATGAAATGCCAACAATTTTAATTGTTAAAGAATAATTAAGAAATATTAAATAATTATGATGATGATTTTTTTTTATTGAAAATGCAAGATATTTTATATATATTTATATTGCAAATAAAAATAGAGAATACAGAGGCATATCTTTCTTTATAGAGCTTTACTAAATACAGCACTTCTCAATTATATTCCAATAATTGAGAAGTGCTGATTATATAATATAATTATTATTATATTTTTTAATCATTATTGAGTAAAACTCCATCTATATGTTTGTGTAATATAATGTAATATATAATATAATATAATATAAGTAATATGTTCATTTAATCATTATTTTATTATTATATTAGGCTAATCCAGAAAGTAAGTACTGTTTAGGTATTAAATAAGATTAGCAATTTGTTTCCATTTGTATTTTATTACAAAAAAATCTACACATCTTAAACTACTTTTAGACATATTTACCATGCGAATTAAGGCATTTATCATATCTTGGCACTAATCGCAACATACCCGCTTCGTAGAATTTGGCTACCTGCGATCTCAACCAGTTCTGGATGTTTACCTTGATCTCATCATCACTTGCAAAGTGTTGGCCGGCAAGAAATTTCTTGAGATGAGAAAACAGATGGAAGTCGGATGGAGCGAGGTCCAGACTATAAGGAGGGTGACCGAATTGTTCCCAGCAAAATGAATCAAGCGGTGGCGTCGTTGTGCGTGCGGTATGCAGTTGTGCAACGATGGGCGTCCACTGCGCTTCTCGTCGTGGCCATTTTTCCTTCCTTCATTAAACATCCTAACCCACTTTCGCACCATACCTTCACTCATCGCATTCTCTCCATAAGTTTCACTTATCTAACGATAAATTTCACAAGGTCAAACATTTCTCGCATTCAAAAACTTGATAACGGATCTTATTTCACTGCTGGCGGGCCGATCGATTGTTTTATACATGATTACTGACAAATAATGACTTCAAACGTTAACATAATCAAACAAAATAGCTAGGCTAATTCATTCTTGAGTTGAAGGATGTAACTATGCATGCGCGACCTTCGTGCTGTCAGATGCGCAGGAGATATGCACAAACAGTACTTACTTTCTGGATGATCCTAATATTTTAATTTTTTATCATTACCTGATTAATAAAAATCTTTTCCTGATATGAAAAAAAAATCTATTTAGTATTATTAGTGTGTTACTGTAGTGTAATATATATTGGTGTATTATATTAAATTATTATTATTTAATTATTTTTAATTATGAAATTATTATTATTGGATTATTATATAAATGTATTAGCTATTAATTATAATATAATATAAATACACTAATTATATTATTAATAGTCAAATGTGGCTGGCTGGATGTCCCTTTTTCGGTGGAACTACTGTACTGATATCTATAAATAGGGTATCTTTAGAAAGGTCTAATTTTTGGATGTCTGTGACAGCTCAAGTTATTTGTTGTTATTAATAATTTAAAAATTAAAGAATAGAAATAACATGGAAATTATAGTTCCTCTAAAAAGACAGAATTTGCAGATGGTGCTGTAATGTAATATTGGATGTCATTTTAAGATTCCCTCTTGGATTCCCTACATGAGTTTGGAAGTGTTTTTGTCATTATATGCAGTATTATAGATTAAATCACAAGATTATATTTCTGCTCATTTATATGAGTGGGTAATTTCTAGTACTATATAAGTTTTAAACTATTAAGTTTATTAAGTTAGAAAATATTAACAATTGAGGGGAAAGGTCATATTTTATATTTAGTGTTTAAAATTGCTTATATAGCTTATTTTTCATATTAACTATAGCTGAAGATTTTAAACAAAATACAAGTAGTTCTCTGAGTTCCTGGTTTAAGTTTTTTCAAATATAAAGTATTAAAAAAAGTTGAAAATATGAACATTAATTGCAATAAATGAATGTTAAACATTCATAAAAAGACATTTCAAATTATATATGTAGCTTTACAATACAGTACAACTGAGTTTGTAGCAAAAACTCTGTCATATGCTATGAAATCAGAAAAATCAAAATGGTGACCAAAAAATGGAAGTAGCACACCCTCTGATTTTACAAGCATGTTATGCAAATAACTTCCATTCCCAGTTTCTTCCTAAGGCAGTAGTTCATTTGTATAAAAGCTCAACTACTTATCTGTTTATAATAATGAAAATGAAAAATAAAATTTTATAACATGTCAATTTTGTTCTAATAATTTGCTTGTTTTAAAGGCTATATTTTCATTTCTTTAGATATACAAATCATTATTTAATCATAAACTATTGATTTTTGCTGGCCTTTATTTAATTTTATTGTGGCCAAATTGCATTCCCAAGAATGGAACTATTGATTTATGGGAAACTGATTCTTGGTTTGAGTTCTTACTCTAAGAGCAATTTTTAGGTTTGAATTAACTCATAAAGTAAGGAACTAACTGTATTCTAATTTCATTATTTGAAATAGTACTGTAATACTTTATAAAAAAATTATAATAAAAGTATTAATTATATGTATTTATTAATTATTAGATACAACTAGGAAACCAAGACCTGGTGAAAGTAATGGAAGAGGTATACTTATTATACTTTTTTTATGTTGTTTAATAATTTTTAATTTTATAACAAAAATTATATTATTTCAGAATATCATTTTGTTGATCGTGCTGAAATGGAAAGATCTATTACTAATGGGGAATTTATTGAATATACAGAATTTTCAGGAAATTTGTATGGTACAAGGTAATTTCAGATTTTCATCAAAACTGTATTCATATATTTTAGTAATCCTAAATAATTTGTCTTCATTCAATTTAATTTGTACTGTACAGTATACATAGAGATTGCTCGCCAATACTGATATAACAGCTAAGGATTTTATTTATTGTCCATAATCTAGACCAGAGTTTCTTTAACCTTATTTAAAGGGCACACTTGTAATTTAAACTCTGAGGCACACTTTAAATTTCAATTAAATAAAATTAGCCATAAAACTACAAAATAGGAAAATGAATATCCAGTTTAAAATATCAAATTTGACTCGGACATGAGAGCCACATGCCTATCAATAGCTTTTTAAAAATAGATTTTTTAAATATATAAAAAAAAAGTCATAAATTATTTTTTCATTTGCTTGGGAGTACACCTGGTTACTTTTCAGAGTACACCAGTTGAGAAATACTGTTTTAGACTATTACTTTGATCATCTTTGGTGTTAGATTTAAACTATGTTAAATTGAAATTTTATTGTGTAAAACAAAATTCAATATTAATTTTTCAACTATATTAAACCAAAATCATGCAATTCAAGTACCAAGTAAATCAAGGATCAAGTGTAATTTGATCAAATCACTTCAAAAATTTTTAATCATAATATAATTTCAACATTTCAATGAAAAAAAGCTAATACAAAGCTTTTTTTCATTGAAATGTTGAAATTATATTATGATTTCTCAATATGTTTAATATTTATTTATTAAAAAAATTTTTGAAGTGAAAAGTAATTGTAATAAATTCATATAGTTTAATATACAAAATAAATGAATCATTATTTTGTACTTTTAAAGAAATTAATTAAACTTGTATTTAAATGCAAAATAAAGTAAGTTCATAATAGAAAAATGAACGTATATAATTCTTAAATAATATAATTATCCAAGAAAAAGCTGAATCTAAAAAAATATAAAAATGAATAAATTTAAACAAAAATTACTCTTATTGATATTTTAAACTTTTTAGGAATCTAACCTACATTATTCACATGGCAGTCAACTATACTGCCAATGTATCTGTTTGAACTTTTGATGGAATTATAGTAATTAAAAGTTTACAATTTTCACCTTTTTTTAAAATTTTTATTTTAAAAAGTTGTTTGTGTATCTATACCTAAATTTTTGTCAAATGAATCAACATATGGAACTGCCATCATCCTAACAAAATTTCATTCAAATGATGAGTCTCAGTCAATCATGTCCCAATGTCAGTATAAAAAATAATCAACATTTATCATATTAAAGTTAAAATAACTTCATTTATATTACTAAGTTTTTCAGAATAAGCATGATGGTGGTCACATCAGTCCCCATGGATTGATCAACTGATAGGTTGAAATATGGATTTTAATGACTCTGGAAAATTGAGATGTAGAGTCAGTAACTGAACTCAGTTCTTTGTATTGTCAGTAAACTCTACCATATTATTCTGTGGCTTTATCACTAAGCTTCTGATCAATGCTGACACCAGAACTTGTGGGTGCATTGGCAAATGTACAAAAATTTTCTCTGAGAATTACTAGTCTACACACATATGCAACCAAAATATTAGGCAAGCAGATATCAAGACATCAAATCGAATGCATGTAATGTTCATGCATTCGATTGATAGTACATGGACTGTGGAGGCTTGCTAATTGTATTTTTTGGTTTTTAAATTTTAAATTTAAATTTATTTGTTTTTAAATATAGGTAGTCATAATCTGATGGTATATATGTATACTGGCAATAATATACTAGTTCATTTTATATATGTATACTAACAATATAAAGGGATAAAAATCTGCATGTTTAGACAGCTTTGTTTAATTTTGAAGAATGGAATGTAGATAAATTTGATTATATAATTGGGATTATTATAAAGTATTATAAGATTAGATCAACAGTATATTTCCGCTCATTTATATGAGCGGGTAATTTCTAGTGTAGGTAATTTAATTTAATTTAAAACATCATGTAAAATAATACAGTTTTTAGGCATAAGTCACATTAATTAGTACAGCAGGCATAAGTCACATTAATTAGTACAGGTATGTTGAAAATGCTAATTAATGTTTATAAAAAATGACAGGTATGTTGAAAATGCTAATTAATGTTTATAAAAAAATTTTATTTTATGTTGAAAATGCTAATTAATGTTTATAAAAAAATTTTACTTCGATTTACGGGATTTTATGGACTTTCCGATTTTACGGACTAGTCTTGCCCCCTATAGTCCGTAAAATCGAGTTTTTACTGTATATTAATTTCATAAAGTAAGTTTAAAATTATAAGGCAGAAAGTATGATTCAGTTTCAAATTCCAATTAAATCCGATGAAATTAAAATTTAATTTTTCATTAATGATGTCACATTTCAAAACTTTCAGTTTACAGCGATTAGATAATATCTATGTAGATTTAGTCTATATAGATTATCTAAATACTATATCGTATATTGTGATTTTCAAAAATCTGTTAAAAATGGATTGTTTTAAAACGTCAAAAAAAAAAAGTCTAATGGATGCAAGGTCAGATTTACGTATAAACTAGACAAGCTACAGTTTAGGATTGCAAAGGACCTCGTGTTTCACTAAAAAACTATTTTAAATATATTTAAGGGGCCTGTTAAATGTTATAGCTTAGGGTCACAATACACGTTAATCCGATACTGAATAGATGCATTATCGCTTAATCTATAACAGTGTTTCCCAAAGTGTGGTACGCGTACGCCCAAGTGTAATGTTCATGCATTCGATTGATAGTACATGGACTGTGGAGGCTTGCTAATTGTATTGTGTGGTTTTTAAA
>AYEL01092236.1:0-95256 GCA_000484575.1 Olivierus martensii | reverse complement strand
ACGTCCTAGCTGTTGTTTCCGGTGAAGGTGACATCATGCCGCTACATGTCTTTGGAAAGGGGGAAACCGTAACAAAAAAGAGAGCTCTTCCTGAGAACTATCATAAAATTTTAACTGAAGATTTTACAAATTTTGACAATCTTGTTCATCATGAAAATGAAAATTTCACAGCCAGTGATTTAATTGAAAAGATTATATCTAGCTCAATTCATATAGAGACTTTGTTGGAAAAGGAATCGAATGATCATGAAACAGATTTGGAATATGTAGAGGAATTTGAATGATAAGTATTTTCTAATAATGAACCAGAGATTGTTGAAACTCTATTTGGTATAAGAAAAAATAAAATTGAAAATATGTGGATGAAGTATAAATTAAATATAAAAAAGGCAAACTCTACTTACAGACTTCTTTTCAAGTAGATAGTTCTTATGTTGAAAGTACTGACAGACTGCAGTGTGTATTTAACATTTTTGAGTTTTTTATTTAAAATAATAAAGGTTTCCAATTTGATTTGAATAAAGGCTGCATTGACATGAAAATTTAGAGTTTAGTATGTTTAGAAAAAATTTTTTTATGAATCTGTCTCTATGTTGGACACCTCTCTAACTTGAACACATTTTGAAGGAACCAAATGTGTCCAACTTAGACAGGTTTCACTGTATTAACATAAAAAAAAGAAAGTAGAGAAAATATAAATCCAGCTAAATCAAAATTACACTTACCTGGTTCATGCATTCCAGGATTATCTGTAATTTCCAAAACAAATAATTCTCTTCCTTCTACTGAATAGCCAATACTATATAATCTGGTGATTTTAGGATAGTTTATTGAAATGTTATTTAGAAATGCCACCAATTCACTATAATTATGATAATGAAATTCAGGAGGATTCACAAAATCTTCATCAACTGTTAAATTGCTACTCTGACTACTCTGTGTTGTAATTTCTAATGAATTTGTATCAGTGAAATCAGGAAATATTGGAACACTATTATTTTCATTTAACACATACTTTGATTTATTTGCTCTAATTACTAAATCAGTTTCCAGAGAAAAATTCAATTGTGAAATTATTCCTTCTCTAACAGTTATTCTTTTTATCTGGGGATGATAACTAAAAAGAAAAAATTTTATTAATAGAAATGATACATTTAATTTTTGAAATGAAAATATTATTTTTCAATTAAATTTATTAACAATAAAAAAATCATTCAGTTACAAACATTCCACAATTTAAGCAAATAAGTGGGACAGAAATTTTTCATGTAATTCAGATTTTGCATAAGTAGGAAAAATAATAGTTTTAACAAAAATTCAGAATTAAAAAATTCTGGGACTAAGCAGACTGTAATGATTGTATCACTTAAAATATTACAAACTGAAGAATTTTATGCAGTTGGTTACATAAAAGTTTTTTATTCGTAATACTTTCAGTTAGTTTAATAACTTCATAATAACACTCTAATCAGGGGATTGATCCTTTTACAAAATAACCAAACTTCCCCTGGCGGATAAAGTTTACATTAAATTTTCAAACGATTATTATTTTTGAATTAGAGCTGTGTTATAAATTATAGTATAATCATTAATTACTAGATGGTGCCACCTTAATTCTAAATTCAAAATTTAATTAATTATTAACTCAATAGATGGTGGCACCTTAGCTCTAATTCAAAAATAATAATCGTTTGAAAATTTAATGTAAACTTTATCTGCCAGGGGAAGTTTGGCTGTATTAGTTTGGTTATTTAGTTTAATAACTATCTTAAATGAAAAATACAAGATTAGAATAGAACCTGTTTGAATTACAGACATGCACTAACGTTATAAAGATTTAAAAATTTCTAAGAATATTTTTACTTGAGATTAAAATAATGTACATTTCTAGTATAAATAACAACTTTAAATCAATGTGCATTATTTTAATCAAAGTTAAAAATATTTAAAAAATTTTTTTAAATCTTTAGAATCTCAATGCGTGTCTGTAATTCAAATAGGCTCGATTCTATTCTTGTATTTTTTGTTCAAGATGGTTATTAAACTAACCAAAAGTACTATGAATAAAAGATTTTCATTCATAGTACTTTTGGTTAGTTTAATAACCAACTGTGTAAAGTGTTTCAGTTTGTAATATTTTAAATAGTTTAGGATAAATGCAGTAATTGAGAACAAAATAATTGTACCAACAAAACATTATGGTACCATACTGTTTCTTGGATGAAATGGATACAACAATAAATGAAATGATATCATATTAATAATAAGATATTTAAGATTAACAAATAATATATACAAAATATAAATAAATCAAGTAATATGGAATTACAAATATATACATTCTACAGGAATACCTCAATTATCACGGTTTTGATTATTGTGATTCTCAATTTATCGCAGTTTATAATTTGATACCAAAATTCGAATTATTGCGGCTGCGAGATGTAGCCCACTACATATGCAACCAGAATTACATTTAGTTTGAGTCGCCACTCTCCAAGTAGCGTTTCGTTTTTATCCGATAGTGCCTGCTCACCATTCACCAGTAACTATCCACCTCTACTTGAAGTACATAGGGCTTCGTTTTTATCCGATAGTGCCTGCTCACCATTCACCAGTAACTATCCACCTCTACTTGAAGTACATGTGGATATTTATTTCTCTTCTTATTTACCCCTACAGTGAATGCTAAAGGAAACAAGGATGATATCAAGAAGAAACATAGAGAGATCAACTTAGAAGATTAGCACGCTCAACACATTTCTTTTTTACCTTATACATAAAACTTAATTAATATATTTGAAAAATCCTTGGCAATGATCACCCATTTTATATGCATTATTTATCCCGATTATTGCGGTATTTTTCGTGGCAACATTAACCACGATAATCGAGGTATTCCTGTATTTCAAAAAAATAATGCACTCCTAAAAAACTGAGTGAGAATTATGAAACTCAGTATACAAATGTCTTTCATCTAGATATAAAAATGATTAAACTTTCACCACCAATGAACGCTCAGGGTGCTTCAAGAGTTCATCAGAAAATTGAACTTGAGGCCAATATAAGGTATGGCATTTGTAAGTATGGATAGTACTGGTTTGTTATTTCATTATGTTAAGTAATCTATGAAGATGCCTTTACAACTTATCTGCCAGCAGTATGAGCAACTGAGGGAATTTGAGAGAGGTCACTTCATATGATTACAGCAAACCTACAACAAATATTTATCATTTTTTTGCAAGAGTGTATATAATACACAGAAAAATAAATAAACATTAATAATTGCAAATTAAGTGGATTGAGAGATAAACTTCCATGAAATAAATGTTTATGCTCTATATCTGAAAATTAATAAAAATGTAATGGAAAAATATTTTACATAAAAGTCAAATTTATATAATTTGAGTATTATGTAAGTAGAGAGAAGCTTTAATTTATAAATTAGTAATTTTATATTCATTTGTAATAAGAAATTAAGCTTAAATTAAAGAATTATTCTTTATAAATTTAATGACAAATAATGTAAAAAAAATTAATAAAAATAGATAATTTTAAATGGAGGATATAAACCTTAAAAAATACATCTGAAATTTTAAAATTTAATAAATAAGATTGATGTTGTTATATAAAATATAATCATAAATAAAACCTTAGAGAGAGGGAAAAATAAATAAAAACAACTTACAGAAGATTATACTATAAAACCTCATTAATTCAATAACAAATATTTTGTATTAACTAATAATTTGAAACAACACTCCCCAGATCAATGTATATAATTTTCAATGGTCATTATAGTAGATAATTTGAAAATAGAGTTAATTTTTAATTTGAAGCTAAATTCTATCCCACTAGTGACCTTAAATCTTCATTATTCAAAATTATTTTGTGATAAATTGCTAATTAAGTGAAAATTTGGATAAAAGTTACTGTAAATATCCACTAGATAATTAATTGATAGAGTAATAACTAAACAGTACTATAAGTTATATATAATTTACAAAAATATAATACTGCTTATTCCATTGTCTTTCCTCAAAAGTGAAGACTGCATACAAGAGTTTGATTTTAATATCCTAATTTAAAAGAACCACAAAAATTTTCCATGAATTCATTATTTAATGAATTTTGATATTGTAATGTTTGTGGAATTGGAAATAGCTCTATTTCATCATTTTATAATTCAATGTCATTCAAATACTTGACTGTTGATATATAATCAAAACTCAGTTATATTCTGAAAGAATTTTTGGGATTACTGTAAAATATTCAAAAACTTCCAAAAATTTAATTTTTAATTTTGTATGAACCGAAATTGTAGACTTAAAAGTTAATGCAGAAAATTATCAAAGTGTAGAAATATTCTGATTTATTTAATAACATGTTTAAATTAATGCTTGATTGTATATACATAAAATAAATGCAATCATTTTGGGAAATTGAATTTTTAGAACTAAGTCTTTCTTATAAAATTTTGGAAAAATTCTGAAAAATAATTATTAAAAAATTTCATAAATATCTTTTTACAAATATGTGATAATTATTAATTTATACACACTATATGTAGAAGATTCATTATAATGAATTTAAAAAATATACCTAATAAATAGATAAGTTCTTTGAGAAATTTGAAATTGCATAATTCAAAGTCTGATTTTTAGTCCTGAGTACTTTGAATTAATGAAATTTTACTATAATAACAAAAAAATAAGAACTTTGTGAAAAATAAAATTAAAAATGATTTGGTAGTTTACACACAAAGTTACTTTATATTAAAATGTTTTTGGCCTACATTGAGACCATCTTTAATGCAAGAAATTAAAAACAATTTATACAGTTCTGTTTTACAACTTTTTGAATTTGATACATATACTAGGGTTGTAGACATTCTTCACTTTATAAAAATAAGAGATAAAGCAATCCTGCATTAGACAGAGTATTTTATTACAAGGAAACCAATTGATAATGATTAAAAACATTCCTTTAATTGTAATAAAAAAGTGTTTTTCTGTCTAGCAGGGCTGGGGAGCTGGCTTGAAATAGGTTAGACTCCGGCTCCGGAGCTACAGTATATTTCAGCTGTGGCTCCAGCTCCGGCTCCGGAGTCATTGTTTTAAAACTGAGGCTCCAGCTCCGGCTCCATCGTTATCAGTTTTTTGATATGACCGTTACTATGAAACATCAGCCCAAATGCAGTTTTGCAGCTGTGAGACTCAAAACTTCAAGTACAGTATATGCAATTTAAAGGTTTGAGTTGGGCACAACATTGCTGTGGTGAGATCATCATCTACAAACCTTCAAGGTCCCACTTTTTTTATTATTATTATTTAATACAAAGCATTAACTAAAAAAATTAATACTGAACAAAAAACTTTTACTTTTTTATTACTTAATACAAATCATTATATAAATAAAACTAAAATTAAACAAAGATTACTCTTGCTTATTTAATACAAAGCGTTAACTGAAAAATTAAAATTAAACAAAAACTCTTACTTTTTAGTTATTATTTAATGCAGCATTAACTAAAAAATTCAAAATTAAATAAAAATTACTCTGAATATAAAGCTAATTGAAAATTAAATGCAGATCACAAATAATGAAAAAATTTTTAAAAATTATATTTAAAATGAATTTGTTCTCAGGAACAATATTGCCTCTACCAAATCCTCTTTCATTGAAACTCGCAGGTCCGAACGAATAATACGAAGGGCCGAAAACAATCATTCCACACTAACTTGGGTTGGAGGCAATGCAGTTACTGTATATGCTACATTTTGAATTATTTCTGGATAATGTGATATGGTCTCCATGACGTTCAACTTAGATGACCGATCTATTTTCTCTACTTCATTCAAAGCAAAGGAGAAGTCGAGTTTAAATTTAGAAAGCGGGGATACTTCTGATATTGAATTTTTACTTTCTTTTTCAGTTCGGCGGCGTTTAGCTTCAATATCAAGAAGCTTCTCAAAATCTACCTCATGTTCAGAACTAGAATCAGAAGAGGTTGTTGAAGGCTCACTCGCAATGAGTGATTGGTCTTCCTTATTTGATGACATTGGTACTCGTTGCATTCGAACAGCTATATCAAACAATGCTGCCTTTCCCCTATTGAGCTGTTCTTCACTTAGAGTAATCCTGTACATTGGGTCAACATATATAGCAGCTAATAACAAACTGTTATCGAGGAGACTTTTCTCTCTACGCAGCATAGATGTTTTAATTGCATCTGCAATCATGCCACCAGTTTGAGAGAACTTAAAAATAAGACTTTTCCATTCTTTATAAAATGAACCAGGTGTCAAGTTCACTGTTTGTAATTTTTTGGTAACTAGGTAGTTACCAAAGGTAGGTAGTTATACATGGATTATGCATTTTTACCGATTTTCAAACCCTAAACTCGGGAAATTGGCTTATATTCGAGTATATATGGCATATGGTTAGGAGCTGGAGCCAGCAGAAATTTTAATGGCTCCGACTCCGGCTCCGGCTCCACTGAATATGATCAGCATGACTCCGGCTCCGGCTCCTCCAAAACTTCCTGGCTCCGACTCCGGCTCCAGCTCCCCAGCCCTGCTGTCTAGTGCTGGACTGTTCTATCTCTTATTAATATATATATTTTCTGAATATATCATACTGAAATACATCTTACTTTAGTTATTAAATAAAAGTAAACAATAAGCCAAATAAGTAAGATTTACTTATTTGGCTTATTGTTTACTATTATTTACTTATTGTTTACTTTTATTGAATATATTATACAGTAGAACCTCAATATCTCGAATCTCACGGGAACAAAAAAAAATTTGATATAAAGAGTTTCCGAGATATCAAGGTTCAATTTTAAATAAAGCTTTTTATGTCAATAATACATAATGTAGTTTTTAATACTGTATAAAATACCTTTTTTTCCCATGAAAATTAGCATCTAAATACTCCTGCAACTTATAAACCAAAAGTTGAAAATATCACAGAATAAACACAATCTTATTGACAAACATTTATCAACAATTAGAAGTGAAACTTAGAAAACAAAACTACTGTACAGCATGTTAGTATTCCAAGCATTCACAAAAAGTTTCTGTTCCAGTTATCAGTAGCACATTTATGTTCTTTTATTATATTTAAATCCTTTGTTTAAACTCTGCCTTCGGACCCCTAGGGAATGTTTATTTTTTTTTAAGAGGAGCGGATAAGGTTAATGTAGGAATAATAAACTTAATGATCAATGATAATCAGAAATTAAACTAATAGGAAATTCACCAACACTAATTTCTTCTGCATTAATATGACTTTATTAATAATACAATAGTTCTAAGCTTATAAAGCATAAAACAATAACTAAAAAAGAACTAAGATCCATGAATATGCTCCAACCATCTATTAGTCTTTTTATATAGAGTGATATTTACATGATTGCTAAGTAATCATATATGAATCATATATATATTAATAGTCAAACGAGGCTGCTGACAAGATGTCCCTTTTTTGGTTGAACCACTGTATCGATTTTTATAACTAAGGTATTGTTAGAAAGACTATGAAAGCCAAGTAGATTTTTTTTAGAAAGGTCTAATTTTTGGATGTCTGCGACAGTAAAAATTATTTGTTGTTATTAATAATTTAAAAATTAAAAAATAAAAATTAAATTGAAATTATAGTTCCTTAAAAAAGACAGAATCTGCAGAGGGCACTGTAACGTAATAACGGACGCCATTTTATGAATCCCCTATACAAGTTTGGAAGTGTTTTTCAAATAATATTCTAACATAAGTTCAATATTTATCCAAATATACATTATAATTTATTATATCCGACATTGCATATATTTCCATTTTCCAGATTTTAGAAATGATATGTAAAAAGACATTAATATTTGCAGCTGAGAGAAATAAACAAAAATAGGTATGGTTTTACATTAGCGCCATATAAATGAAAATAGTATCAATCGAAAAATGATGACGAGTAAAGAAAACTTTCGAAAAGAATTGCAGTTCTATCTGGTGCAGGTGTCGAGAAAATAAATGATGAAATTATAGTACAGTATTTCTCCTTACACATGGTTTACCCATGGTAGTATCTAAACCGGTGGGTGCTGCCATTTTGAAAACTACCTTGAAAGTCAATATAGTTTTAGAATGAATCTTTAATACAATAGAATTCTTGGTACGGGTATCATATTTCCGGGATCGAAACTTTGCCCCCATTTATAGTGAATCTTCCTGATTTGGAGGTGCTGAGTTCAGAAATGTAATTATTTTTTAGCGCTGAGGCCCTAATATCGAGATACAGGGCCCCAAAGTTGGGGCCTATCAGTCCAATTTTTCAAGTAATTTTAGTAGATAATTTCCAAATTGTAATGCTTTTTGCTTTTATTGTCACTCTCTCTCTGTGACTTTATCACTTTCATTGTGTTTTACTTTCTGTGATTGCAACAGGGCAAGAGTATCAACAATAAAATTACTATAGTAACAACAACAAATATAAAAATAACAATAAAGTAAATCAATTACTTAATCAGCATATAAAAAAATAATTGTATGCACATTTTATTTTTAAAAATCACCAAACACAAGGGGTAGTTCTTATTTCATTTCATAGTAAATGTTTTTAAATAAAAGTCCAGTATGGATGAAAATATGACTTTTAATCCTCTACAAATTTTAAAAGACAATTAAACCTTAACATTATTGACTCAGTTTTTCAAATTCTTTTTCAAAAGATAATTAACCTTTCATTACAGTTTTTGTAAATTACAAAAAAAGAAAATGGAAAATGTTTTTTATAAAAAATGTTCAAAGTTTCATCCTCTAACATCAAAGTAGAGTTGACAATGTTAGAAGAAAGTGAGTTCTTCAAAAATCATAGGGGTATTGCATATGGTTTCTGCCACATCAAAAATGCATCTTGTTAGCTCCTCTAGTGTATCGATTAGCGTGAGGTAAACCAGTTCCTTCATATAACCCAAAAAGAAAAAGTCCATAGGGGTGTTCCTCGTATTCAAGAGGAATATCATCCAAAAGTTCAGGCAAGATCTCTTGAAGAAAAATGAAGTATATTGCCCAATTAAATCAATTAAGAAAATTGTAAGGACCAATGAAGAAATCTGCAACAATATCCACCCAAATATTAACTGAGAACCTTTGCTGATATCCATGATATCATTGCACAAAAAATTTTCTATTTTTTGCAGAAAATAAAAATATTTTTACGAATTGCTGATGATAGATATTCATAAAAATATTTTTTTCTTTGTCCTGATCTTGGTCTGGACCTAAGCTGTTTAACGGATTCTGAAGTAGACACCATTAACAGTTGAATGCTATTATGAAATCTCGTTAATAGATGAAATGGCAATAAAAAAATGTTTTTTATTTAAACTGCATAATAAATATTATCACCACCAAATTAATATTCTTTAAAATTACATATTAGCAATAAAGCAAAGTAAACTTTTAACCCAGACTTTTAAATTAGAAGACAGGTGCACTAGTATCTTTACTATCTAGACTAACTCAATGAAGAAAGGCAGTATGCCATGTGGAGAGCAGACTTTTTATACAGTAGTGAGTAAGAAAGTGAGCAACACTATGTGTCATGACACTTTGCATACTTAATGGTGACTGGCTAGCTTTAAAGGATCCTAACTTGAAAACTGTGCAATTTAGACCATATGTTCATTAGACATTTTTGACTTGTTTTGATGCCCCCTATCAGTACACAAAATTTTATGAAGAAATTTTCCTTCACCATGTATATATAGATGTTGATTGCGATTAACAACAGTAAAAAGATTTATAATATATATATAAAAGATTTGGAATTTTAACAATTGCATAGAATGCCTTCCTATGAAAGGAGAAAAATCAAAAGTAGTCAATACTCTATATGAAGTGCATGAAAAGTGGAATCAGATGCAGACAACAGCATTCACTGAGATTCAGATTGACACTGCAACAGTAGATTGCTGAAAGAATGTATCCCTTAATCTTTCAATCCTTTCATTTGGATCAATGATGATTTTCTTGGGATTAACATTAATATGGACATTCTTGATGGGGACAGCTCCTCTTCCATCCTAGATGAAGGAACTGTGTCTTCATTGTTAAAGAACTTCATTTCATTTTTCCTCAACTTAATTTTTCTTCTCCTCTGCATATACAATGCATATTTTACAGTTTTGCCAATGTTGGATCCCTGATCATGGATGATTTTGACAGGGATCTGCTAATGATCAAGAGTACCAAAATTATAACCAGGAATTTAAGACTCTTATATCCCACATAGTGGATGATAGTGATTCATCTTCATTTGTGGGACAAAAAATCTTTTTTCCAAAAACCTGTTCCTCATCTGCGGGTGTTGTACTATCTTTAGTTGTTTTCTCTGTCACCACTTTTGTTTTCTTTTTAATAATGCCAAATGTGGCCAAAAAAATTTATTCTTTTTTTGGAGAAAATGAATTTTGAAGTTAGATAAAATTGTTCAAATTTTGAATAAATCACAAAAATTATGGCTAATTAAGTTTAAATTGAGAGAGTGCCATTTAGGGGTTCCTTGGACCTCATAAATGGTTTACTTCTCATTTAGCCTACAGTGCTGTCTTTAATAATGTATGTTTAAAATTGGGCTGCCTTTTATCATATAAACACAGATATTTGAAAGCTTTTATTAAAAAAGTTCAGTATTAAATTTTTACAACTTTGTGACATTCACATCTTTGTCCACCATTTTAAACATTTGTTCTAGACTCTATTGCCTTGCCCCTTGTGACAATGTCTGCTCATTGGTTCACCACTTTTCCATGCCATAAAACACAAAAAAGTTTGAAGATGGATATTTCCATCTTCAAACTTTTTGGTTTCTGTGGATATTTCCATATATAAGATTAGCTTTTTACATTCCATGATGAACTTTCTGTATCAATTTTCTGTATGTGGGGCCTAGGTTTATTTCATTGACGTTTTAAAAATAAAAATTGCATTAAAATAAATATATATATACAGGAATCCCTTGATTAGTGCTGTTAAAATAAATCCTCGCAATTCACTGCATATATTAAAACCGGATTAATCAAACTAAAAAACCAATGGGAATAATTCTAATGAATCTTGGAAAATATCAAAATTATAAAAATGTATTTTTTTCCTCCTCTCTCAAAACATATCTATAGCATTACATATACTTTAAATCATTGAGGAATACATATAGATTTTTAAAAATTTATAGTAAGAATTAAAATTTATTTTTTCACAAAAAAATTATTTTTTTTTTTTTTTTACAAAATTGCATAAATTTTGTAAAAAATAATTTTATGTCTATAGACATCGAGTACTGGAGAGGATCTGAAGGCGGCTATATAATATTATAATGGCTATTATTAGGTAGTTGCTATTCACATTATTAATAAATAAAATTACGAATGAATTTAATATATAAAAATTAGATGAAGAAAGTCATATTAACAGTGTCAAAATAAATAAATAAATAAATAAACAAATTTATTGCAGTGCTTTAATCATGTAGACTACAATCCCAGAGATTCAGTCGGCAACGTTTCAGAGGGTTTGCAAAAAAAAATTCGCAGTAATCAAATCTGACACCACATATATCAAGGGATAGTCTCAAATTATTTTTGCACACTAATCAAAACCACATTATTCAAACCTAAACACTAATCAAGGGATTCATATATATGTATTTATAATTTTATTGTAGATTTATTTGTCAATGATGACAATCAAATTCCTTGCTTCATTAATTCTTTTAAATTTAAGTAAATTATAGATTTCATTTTACATTAGTTAAAATTACTGAATATTTTGATATTTTATTAACTTGTATTATATTTTTGAATTTAAATTATTTAATGCAATTATTATATAGTCAATTACCATCATTACTTCTATATCACTAGATGAGCATATTTGCTGATTAGAAATTAAAGTTATTAAAAGTCACTGTAATTCAATAAGTAGATGGTAATGGACAAGGTTTAAAATACTATAATTTCAGTAATTATACCAATGCATTAAAATATTTTTATAAAAATTCTTAGCTTGTATGTATGTATGTATGTATGTATGTATGTATATATACATATACATACACACATACATACATACATACATAAAAGCTAAGAATTTTTATAAAATAAATATACATATATATAGGCAATCCCAGACTTATGTAGATGGATCATTCCACAAAACCTTACATAAAACAGAACATATCACAACAACATATTACACAGTACTAGTGAGTCACAAAAACTTAACATTGAAAATAGTTATAATAAAGAATAGGCACGTAAGTCACATGGTAAAGTAATCATTTGCCATCCTCGAGAATCTGATTCAATCCAGAATCTCTCACCTTCAGTTTTTTCATGAGGGGCTGAGTTCAGGTTTGGTCATTAACTAAAATTAATCTACATAAACATGGATCTACATATGTTGGGAACTGTCTGTATACATATAATCAGTTTTAAGAAATATCTAAATTTAATAATGATTTATTTATCAACCTTCTTAAAGTATTTACTGAATAAGATGTATGTATAATTGTAGAATCTACTTCCATATAATATCTTGGGTTTTCCCATTTTTCTTCTCCTTGCCAATGCTAAAAATAATTAAAAAATAATTCAAAATTCTATTTTTCATTAAATAAAATTTATGTTTAATTAATTTAAAAAAAATTACCTGAAAACAATCTCTACTTCCATAATATCCTTCTAACATTCCAAATAGTAATGTATTTGATTTAAAATTTTTTCCTTCTTTTGGAATCTAAATATAAATAAGCGCTTCTATGTTTACTATGATTTGATTATTATGTATAATTTTCTTGCCTTAGTGCTGTTAATTATATATTAAAAACTTACTTTTTATCCAAAAACTCAATGTTTGAAACATAAAAATACTCAATGGTTGATAATTAAATCAATTTCAGAATTAATTCAATTAACACTTAATTTCAAGTTGAAATTGAAAATAGACTGTATATTGTCTCTCTCACAGCAAACTAGTGAAATTGCATTTATGTTTTAGCAAAGTATTTCCCAATGATTGCATTTTGTGTGTGTATTGTGTGCCCACTCTCATAGCAAACTAGCAAAGTTGCATTTATGACTAATTTTAGCAAAATATTTCCCAATGATTGCATTTTGTGTGTGTATTGTGTGTCCCTAGTATGTATTTACAAAAATTAGTGAAAATGTTTTGTTATTGTAGGAGAGAGAATGTAATTTTCTAAATGTGTTAAGTAAAAACAATGTTGTAGAAGTACTGTGTTATATGAGGGTTACCACAATTTTCTAATCATGTTAGAGTGAAACTGTGTTGTAGGAAACCATGTTAAATGAAGATTACCTGTATAACACTTTCAGCCTACATGGAGGTAATCTTCAGTACAAAATTTCTAATACTAACACACAATAACCCTCATTCTATAACAATTCAATTTTTAATTGTGTTTTAATATTTGCTATATGTTCATTCAATCTGTTATCTATTTGGCCAAATACCTGTCAGTTCAATAATCATTCGGTCAAATGTTTGCCAGTGTATTGGCTGTGTTCGAAAATTGAATACAGTAGGTTTCCTAGTTGCTTGATTAACTCGTTGCAGAAATGTGTATGATAGTACTTAAATTTCACATAGTACTAATAAGGCAATAGGGCCAATAGTGCTTAAATTTGACATATACTTTTATTTAATGGGCAGTTAACCCATTGTGATCAGATATCATATCCCACAGATTATTCATTTAAATTCTGTTTTTGTCAAAAAATTATAATTTATAAAAAATGACCATGCAAATATTAATATTTAGCAGTCTCTTACTGATGATTGAATATTTTATATTTTTTTCAGGAATTTTATTTATTTGTATTCAATTTATAAAATGTGATGGCAAATGAATGTTTTATGGGAGAAGAAATAAAAATTTTTATGTTGTGGAAAAAAATAAATTTTAATGAATTAAATTTTATTTATAACAACAATGATTGTTTAGAAAGTTTTTGAAAATTAAATGATTTAAAGCAGTGGTTCTTTACCTGTGTTACACATACCACTGGTGGTACATGAGATATGACTAGTGGTACATACATTATCTTGACTTCCTATTTGTATACAAGGCATATTTTTGTTGGTGGTACTGAAATTTTTGAATTTTGAGTTTTGTGGTACACATTTATGAAAAGGTTGAGAACTGCTGATTTAAAGAATCTAAATTCATGTTGGCCTAATGTGACTAAATCTGTTCCAATAGAAATTTTGAGTATTGACCTATGGAAATGATTACATAAAAACATGCATGAATATGAACATTTATGATAAGTGATATTTGTTCAGAAGAAATAATTTCTTTAGTCATCATTTTATAATTATCAAATTTATGCATGTGTGCTTCTGAAAATATGTAACTTGAAACCGTGTAAACTGACAACCTATTGTATTTATAAGCTAATATCACAGTTTAGAATATAATAAATGTTAAATTTAATATGCTGTATGAATGCCATATTTTAAATTTATATTATATAACATTAAATTCAAATACAAATATTCAGTTGAAATCAACAGTATAGTAATATAACAATAAATTTCCAATGGAATGTAGATGAATATTATTTTAAATGATATAAAAAAAATGTCAGTTTGAACAGTTTTGACTTAAAACAATCAATAAATGTACTCTGCAATCAAAGCTATTTATTGCAGAGGATGCTAGAGTTAGCCAGAATACTGATTTAATATTCAATTAAATAAGCTTTTATTACTTTAATTAAATAAAAATAAATAAGAAATAAAAAATAATTAAAACAATAAACAAAAAATAAGAAAAAAATCTATGGTAATTTGAACTATTACATTAACTAGACAAAGCTAATTAATAATGAACAAGCCAAACTTCCCCTGGCGGATAAAGTTTTAAGTTATTTTAGAATAATAATTATTTTTAATTACAGCTACGGTGCCACCATCCTATTGAATTAATGATTAAATAATTTTATAATTACATACTAGGGTGGCGCCATCTAATTAATGATTAAATAATTTTATAATTACGTACTAGGGTGGCGCCATCTAGTAATTAATGATTAAACTATAGACAAAGCTAAAACTACATATAGATGCTATTAAACATAATATGTTTAATGGATGTGAGTTTTTGATTTGAATTTGGATGTGAGTAGCTAAATATATATATATAATATTTTTAAATTAATATATAGGATACAAAAAATATGTTTCCATAAAAATATCATCTCAGTAAATGGCTATTAATAAAAAATAAATCATAAAAATTCTCTCTATAACTAAAAATAAATTTATTTAGGTAACTATTAAATTAATAAATAGATTTAAGTTAAAATATAGAATATAGTATTCTGCAACTTTACAAAGTTGTCAATTCAGGAAATGCAAATAATGAAAATAAGTCATTATAACACCAGTTATCTCTCTAATACTTATTTTGTAAGTGTAAGTGTGTGTTTTGAAATAAACTGAAGTGTCATTCTTTAAATGTGTAACTTGATTCCTTAAAAAGTTGTTTAAATTGGTAAACTGAACAATTGAAAATTATTTCATAACATCTGAAATACAGATTGATCAGTGATATCACTTTCTTTCTATTTACTACAGTGATTTATTATTGTTTTTTTTTATTAGAAAGAGTTATTGTAGCATAGATGATCATATCTGTAACAAACTGCAAGACTTCACTTTATCAAATCAGTTGATCTGCATTGGAAATCAAATTACTGTAGAAACAAAAGAAAATTGCCATAGCAAAATTCATCAATAAATTGACTGCCTTTATTTGTCACTCATATTTCCTGATAAGTAAACACAAACTGATTTATGATCTTTTTTGCGACTATATTTTACTATGAAACATATTTTAATTGAATTCCATTATCTTACTCTCAAGTATTTACTGGATTTTAATCATTCTATTTTTAATTGTTTAAACAATATCATTAAGAATTTTAAAATGGCTTGTAGATACTCGTTATGTTTAATAAAAAATAAATAAATAAATGCAATAATGCTTTGTTTATTTTGTATTGTCAATTATAGCATTATTTCTTTATTTCTATAAAGAATTTTAATTATTCTGACCATTTTTTACAGATAATTACAATTGTACAATAATTGAAATATTTTAACTTATTTTTACATGAGTTATGACCTTTTACAGAATTTTTAAGGATTAAATTTTTAAAATTTAATCCAAAATTAAGGATTAAAATTTTGTCTTTTACAGAACTGTTGCTGTTGTAACTTATTTTGTTTGGTTTTATCATATAATGTTTCTCACACAGTTTTTAAATAATAATAATATCTACTTCTATTATTTGCTGTTTACGAGTGCCTTTTATTCAGTTTTGTCTGTGAATATTGTGGGAAATGCAATTTGACATAGGGAATTTCTATATCATGAAATAAAAATAAGTCACAAACTGTTCATGTTTCATAATTATGATGACTAATGATTACTGAACCACAGTGAAATGATAAATAATAATAATCAAAAAAGCTTGTATAACTTGAGTTTTATTAATAGCTTGTAAACTTGAATTTTTTAAAACACCTAGAGTTTCAGCAACTTTATTATTGACATGTTTACTTTTTCATTATTATACTTATCCTATTTTTCATATTATCTATGCTTCTGATCACAAATATATTGATTTTTTATTTTTTGAAAATCAAAAGAATAAATTGATAGCATCAATAAAGTAAACAATACATTCATATACATCTTCCATCTGATTTGCTGCTTATTCTTGTTTTATTTAAAGAATGTCTCTAATCAATAAGTTAAACCTGATTTATGAACAAAATGAATGAATTATGTTTGCAACTAGTAAAGTATATGTACTGGTATCCTTATTTCATAAATTAAAAATACTGAAATAACTATTAAGATTTTAGCTGTATTGAGCCCTAATCTACATTAGTAAATGATTACAATTATTCGGCCTTAGTTTTCAACATAAACACTTAAATAATAAAAATAACTTAACATTGTCTAGAACTAATTTATTATCTTATAATAAAACAGAGGTTGTAAACTGTAATTAGCATTTTCTGTTAGTATTTTATCAGTTATAGTTGATGAATGAATAAATAATTAATAAAATTTTAATATAATAATTAAACTTAACTAAATATATAAGATGTGACCATTAAAGTATGGTATCATGGTAAGAATGATAAAATCTTTTGTTTAACAGAATGGACTGTGCATTTTAGTGGTTTAATATACATAGGAGAACAAGTAAGTTTTTATCATATTAAATTTATAATTAATCTATGAACTATTCACTTAAAATTTGCAAATTTACTTGGGAATGAGATTTTTATATCTTAAATGGAAAAAATCTTTTAAAAAGTTATATGAAATTTGATCAGAAAAATGAATAGTATTTTAATATACATCTCAAATACAGTCAAATCTTGTTATTTGCAATAGTTTGTTCTGTAAATTCTTCGTAAATACTGAATTAGCAAATACTGAACTATTGTGCATATGGGAAACATTGATTCGCAGGAACCTAACTCTTGTAAATTCTTCGTAAATACTGAATTAGCAAATACTGAACTATTGTGCATATGGGAAACATAGAGTTAGGTTCCTGCGAATCATTCTTCCCAACATTTTCATCTTTGTTTTATGTATGTTTTCTGTTTAAAGATACCTTATTTAATGTGTATTATAGTACTTTCAAATAATTACAATATATGCAATGTACAATGCTATATACAGTATCATAATTACAGTAATTTTTATTTGATTTTTTAAAATACTAACTATGTAGCAAATAAATTATTTTTGATGAGTAGTAGTTTGATGTTGAAGGAATGTTATTTGATGTGTCAGCTGACATATTGTCGTCTTGAACTGCATTGAAAAACTGCGTCAGCCTTGTCTGCGTCACATTTTGCCTCAGATCTTTTAAAATCTCGGTTTAAGGAGAAAATGCACAAGAAGTTAGGTGCCTAAATTTGAGGCTGTGTTCAAGCCTAGGGTCATATTCTTCTGTGGGACTTGAGGATGATATGAACAGGCTTTTGGCCTGCCTACGGTTTGTGGAGTGAGCAAGGATAAGTAATGAGACTTCCGACTCAGAGACTACATTTGGTAACAAACAACTTTCTTTATTAACCTAATGAGTGTCTTTGATGTGGATAGATAGTACATATTTTGAACAAAAAACAATATAAATAAAACTTGATCCTGAGTTACGCAATGGAGCTTTCCCAGACAGTTTTTTTTGCCTTTATTGGGTGAAAATACATGCCTCCAATGATGGGTCCTAAATTTTCTATAAAAAAGAACTTTCCACTTGATTTAATTATAATACTGTTCATTCTAGCACTGATTAAAAGTGGAAAAATTTACACATAAAATTTAGTAGCGCTTTCGACTTTATTAAGTCCTCATCAGCTATATCTATGAACAGTATTACTAAATTTTCTGATTACTGAAATTTCTTTTTAAATTCTGTTCTAAAGATAGTAAATGTGAATGGATTGTATTTGTTCTGGACAATTTTTGATTGAATGTTATTGATTCTGTTTTCTATCCTATTATATTTTAGTAATCTTATTTTGATTTTGGGATGAGATAAATTTATTTTTGAAATTAAACATGGAATTCTACTATGATGAACTACAAAATTCGTAAAATTGAAAAAATTTTGCTGATAATACAAAAATTTGGCTAATTGTTAAAATATAAATATATTTTTATTTATTTGGCCATTTATTGCTTTACTTTTACAGATAATTTAGTAAAATATGAGAAAATCCTAATGTAAACAACTCCAGGCAATAAAAGGGGGCATAGCACTTTTATTGTTTTATGGAGGCCAGTTTGTTTCACGGGAAATTGCAGCCAAGTCTATGTGCTCAATACCACATGCAGTACATGAGGTATTGAGTATAGTGTGTCAACAAAGTATCTCAAGAACAATTAGAATAAAGTAGCAAATAATATAGCTGTTTATGTAGGGTTGTGGATGATTTTCATTTATGTCATGTTTTTGGTTTTATGCAAATATTGTATTAATATTATTTATTTTATTTTTTGGGATAGTGTCTGTAAAATCGAGATCCGTAAAATCGAGGTTTTACTGTACTTCAAAATAACTATTGAAATTATATTGGTTTAATATCGAAGGTGCACAGAAAAAATTTTTTTCCACATATCAAGGGTTTCGAGATAGAGAGGTTTGAGATAACAAGGTTACACCGTATTTTTACTTTTTATTTATTTAACAATTATCTTTAACATTTAATATATTTTTATTTTTAATCCCTTCTTTTAATCTCTGTTTCAATTTTTAGATAAGAGTCATAATTGCACTATCATTTTATGCCTCTACTCATTATTGACAGTGCTTTACACATCATTGTCAAGAAAACAGAAATTTTTCTGGATTTTTCTCATTTCTTACATTGTATTTTAGTTTAACTTCCATTTAGCTATTTTTATTGCCTTCTCTTTTCTTTAGATGATCTTTTCTATCAATCTCATAATGACCATTCTATCCTTTTCAACTAATACATCAAGCTCATATTCTTACTGTTAATACAGTTATGTCCCTTCCTAATGTTACATCTGCATGATGTTCTTTTATTCTAATCTTTAAACTCCTTGTCATTTTTCTTATGTACTCTTCTTGTATATTTAAAGTGTTGTTATACAGAAGAATAGACAAGAAACAAAACATAGTTAATAGATAATTTCCATCATTATAATGGATAGTCAGTATGCTTTTTAGTAATTACCAGGCTGTTGTTGGAGTTATAAATGAATTTTTGTTATACATTTAAGCCCTAATTGATGTCAAGTGCATCAAGAAAATAAAATTATTTATTATTAAAGAAATTAAAGAAGAAATTATTATTAATGATTAGTAATTAAAAAAACAAAATAAACTCTATTGAATTCAAGTTAAAAGTAGCAAAATATTCTAGGGAACAGAGTAGCAAAACAAAATTTTGGACACTTATTCCAGAAACTCTGCAAAATTATGAATTAAATTTTTAAAAAACAAAAACACTAATTGCAGTTAAATCTATAAAATCAGTATAAATATTTATTAAAAAACGTTTTCGATCTTCAAACAAGATTATTCAACAATTCTATCAACAAACACATGGAATACTGATAGGTGATCCAATGGCTGGGGTCATGGTAGAAATAGTACTAAGGTCTGTTGAAAAGAATATACTCATAAATTTGTAGGATCTTGGACAGACATTTTTTTCTTCTAATGGAATCCAAAACTACGACATCATATCACTTGCAGGTGTCAAGTATAAATAACACAAATAAACAACAGAATCAGACTTTTTCACAGAATAATAATCATCTAGAAATCATCTTTAAGAAACTAAAAACTAGTGAAATGTTGCACATTACTTTTTAATCGTCTAGAAATCATTTTTAAGAAACTAAAAACTAGTGAACTGTTGCACGTCTATTTTTAATCTAGGTTAATAATTTGTTTTCATTACAATATGTTAATTATCATTTACTTAAATATATTTTTGTATGATTTATAATTTTATTAATTTTAATAATGATATTGTCGGATTTGAATTGATTGCGATTATTTTATTATTTTAATAATGATATTGTTGGATTTGAATTGATTGTGATAAAAAATAATTTTAATAATGATATTGTTGGATTTGAATTGATTGTAATAAAAAAAAATGACGATTAATAACTGAGCTAACGAATCACGTGATGCAAGACAAGCTGTTTTGCAGGAGTTCTATTTTGTCAGAAAGTTTTAACTTCTTTAACTGAATTGTTTGGATTAAATGTAATAAGTTCATTTGTAAAACTAATGAAATTAACTGGAAAAACTATTATTTTTGAATGACTTTTTGATTGGGAAAGGGAAATGGAATGCTAGACTTGTCAAATAAACTCATAAAATATACCTGAGAGATAAACAAACCGAGGGATCCAGTAATTAGAGGTGATGAATCTTGATTAAAGTAAACTAGAGCAATTTTATTTTGACAGTTTCCAACACCAATGAAACGCAAGAAATAGAATTTCCTTTGTCGAATGAAGAATTTAGTTTCATTTTGAACCTTCTCTTCAGTTTGACATAATTGGAAAATTTAAAGAAAGTAGGAGGAGTGAAAAAAGAAAGAAGGCATTTTTAACAGTTTACAGTTTTTTGCTCTGGCTCTGGTTGTAGTTAGCTTGGCTCTGGCTCAGCTCATTCTTTATTCACTTCTCTTCAATTATGTCTGTGGTTGAATGGATGTCATTGTCTTTGTGTTCATCAGTATTTTTGTCTTCAGTTCAAGAAATTACAGGAAATATTATTTGGAAAAGAAAAAAAAAGAAACTGAAAAAAAGAAAATATGAAGAAAAGAAGAAGAAAAAAGATTTCTCTCATGAGTATGTTCATGGGTCTATTTGTCTCGCGCATTAAACTACAATAAAACCCCTGCTAAGGTTAGGATTAGGTTTTAACTTTGTATTTTTGTTGGTTTTATTCTGTGTTATTTGTCTTCTATTCTTGCTATATTTGTTTTATAATTATTATTATTATTATTATATTAAATATATTATTTAGTTATATATAGTTTAGTTGCTGATTGTTGCTGCATGTCTCGCTTCTCTTCTGGACTCAACGCTTTGCTTTATTTTTATATTAAATATTATATTATTTAGTTATATATAGTTTAATTGTCAATTGTTTCCACATATCTTACTTCACTTCTAGACCCCTTACGCGTCATTTACCCACACTGCTCACAGTTTTTCGGCCAGAATCCTAATATGTGCTCATCTAAATAAGCCTCACTATGCTGGAGCAACATGGTCTAAACTGCTGCTGGTGTCAGACCTGATGTTCAACATTTTAGATGGGTGCACACTAGTGTTGAACATCGATGTTTAGAGGTCGATGTTTTATGAACATCGATGTTTTGGTATCGATGTTTGATGTTTTTTCTATTTATTTAGTAGAATTGACTTTTGGGTTAAATAATATTATTACATAATATTTTTTATAAAATGGAATTTTTTATAATTGGTGATGATTTTATTTAATTTTATAGTTTTGCATTATGAAAATCAAACAATCCATCTGGTAATATTGATTTAGTTCTTATATTTGCCATGTGAGACACTTTATTATTGTCATTTAATTAATATTCAAAATGCTTTTGGCTTTTTTTTAATTTCAAAGTATTTATACCTTTGTAGCTCAGTAAGTATGCCTCCAAAAACCTTACTGTGGCAATATTTTTCCTAAAAATAAAACTAATTCTGCAACTTGCATATATTATTCAAAAGAATTGAAAACTTGTGGTAATACCACAAATTTAAGGTGTCATCTTGAAAGCAAACATCCACAACTTCTTGAAGTTCAGAAAGACTTGTAGAAGGGATGAAAATGTTATCAAGACAGTGACAAAGCATCATCGTCACAATCTCTCCCAGGAAAACAAAGAAAAGTTTCTGAGACGTTTAGGAGCATTGAGGAGTTCAAATCAAGTGAATCAGCAGAAAATATGGTAAGTAAAGCTTTTATATTTATGGTTTGTAAAAGACAATAAATGCCTTTGAGTGTTTGGATTGTGAAGGTTTCAACATTTCGTAAGGACAATAGCATCTTCGTACAAAATTCCTTCTCGACCAATGATTAAAAGAATTCCCGATAAATATAGTAATATGGTATCCATAATCGAATAACAGCTGAAACAGAAAATTTTTGCTTATTAACAACTGATTTATCGACAGATATTGAAAAGAGGAGTTACATTAACTTGACTGTCCACTTTATAGATAAGAAAAATAAACTATGCAGTGTAGCATTGGATATTTTTTATTGGAAGCAGGTATAGTATGTATATATATATTGGAAGCAGGTATAGTATTTTATATTGGAAGCAGGTAGTATGTTAGTAGGTATTAAGGTAATAAACTAAAACAATTGATAAAATACTGGAAATAGATGAAGAATATGTCAATGCAGCTGTTACTAACAATGCACAAAAAAAATAACATTCATGTTATTTTTTTGATGAAATCAAAAAAATGTGATTTTTTTTTTATTTTTTATGATAAAATCATCGATGTTACTTTCGATGGTTTTATCGATGTTCAATACTAGTGCACACTCAGTTTTTTGACATTCTCTGATCCCACAATTTGGTGTCAGGAAATTGATGTCGAAAAATACAAAAATTTTCATCAAAAAGAATCCCAAGGACCCCCCAAATTGGTATCAGGAGTGGGATGTCGAATGATAAGACCCAAAACACCAGTCTACATAGGTTGCGGGACCTCACAAATTATAAAACGCATTTTAAATTCTATATGAGATATGTAGATGACATATTGGTACTCTGGACAAATCAAGACAAAACTGAAGAGATAATCAAATCCTTTAGTATGCAAAAAAGCTTGGTACTGAAACTTGTATTAGATCAAAGAAGCCAGCAAGAAGTGCACTTTCTAGATTTGAAAATCCAAATAGATAATGGCACTTACATAACATCTGTATATACAAAGCCATCATATGTCATCACAATAATTCCATCCTGGTCAAATGACCCAATAACATATAAGTATCCTTTCAGGCATGAGAAACTACAGCTAAGCCTACTTTACTGTGCTGCATATGGTATTGGATATAGTGTATCAATAAAGTATCCCATAGCCAATTAAAGTAAAGTAGAAAATGTTATAGCTGTTTATGTAAAAGAGTAGACATTTTTCGAGTATGATATTTTTTGGTTATAAATTCGAAAATTTATGAAAAATTAAAATAAAAATTATTGAAACGAAGGAAAAACATAACAATAAATATATTTTATTAAAAAAATGGCAATATTTTAATAAATTTAAGTAACTTTTTGACTAACTGATTAATAGTTGAAAAGTCATATAAATCAATAATTAGTTTATAAATAATTATCAATTTATTGATAATTTTTTAAAATATTAGTTTTTCATCAATAATTTTTAAAAATATTATCTGATTTTCTCATTCATACTCATATTTTATTCAAAAGACTTACCACTATCAAAAAGTATCAAACATTTTGTTGGATGGCTAAGATTTCATATATGAAAATCATGTTTTCTCTGATCACATATAATGAACAAAAAGTTTTAAGAAATAAAATTCAAAAAATTTTTATATTGTTAAAATGACAATATAAAACGTAATAAATTGAAAAATTTCAAAAAATTTTAAAGAAAATTAAGTGAGATTACACAATTTTAATTTTTTTTTCACATTAATTAGACTTAATTATAAAAAACACAGCATTGAAAGAGTTAAAAAAACTGAATAATCTTGGTGTTATCATTTCACAAGAACACATCTTGTTTTTTATGCACAAGATATCTACTAGAATAGCCAGGAAATTCCTTCTAATTACAAAGAGAAAATATTAGATTTCCTTAAATTTGACCTTAATGCTATAAACTTAGTTAAATCTATATAATAAAATCTTTATGTCTATTCCTTTCAGCGATCTCATTGGTTGCAATAATCACATGATATCTTACCTAGCCATTTGGTAACAATATATATTTCCAACAATCATATTATATTGTTATTAATACTGTGTTCAAAATTTTTAAATATTTATCATAAAATTTTACGGATATTTACAAGTGTCCATATAAAGATAGGTGTCCACTGTCCCGGTTTTACCGAACACCAGGCAGTTGCCATGGTAACCACGTGACGGGCTACCGGTTTTACCGATGGCCACGCCTGTCTGTCAAGTTTAAATTCTGCCAACTGCTGGACTTGGCAAAATCACTTTCGACCAATTGGGTGAAAATTTAACAATGACGTCATACCGTATTCGTTTTAATCTTTGACTAGTGGTACGATCGCCATGCATGTTTATTGTGATATGTACCCAAATTTTAATGATTTTATGTTAAAAATAAAATAAAATATTCAACAACAAGATAGGCTGTTTCATCATACAAAAGTGGATAAAAGTATATTATAGCTCAGACTTTACAATATAAGCATCAAGGGAACTTATTCAAATAAACAAATATACTAGCCAAAATCTAGCCCTTGAATTACAACAGAATAATTTAATGATTGGAAATAATTTGAACTAAAGTTAGCGCCATCTCGTAATTAGAATAATAATTTTCATAATTATAATAATAATTAATTTTACTAAATCTATGAGTGGCGCCAATATTATAATAATATTTAATTTTACTAAATCTATGAGTGGCGCCATCTATTAATTAATAAATTGAACTCAAATTTTTAATTAATTTATCTGAAGAAAAAATCTGCCTCGGCCCGGGATCGAACCGGGGACCTTTGGGATGTTAGCCCAAAGGTTAGGATGTTGGGACGTTATTCCAAAGGTCCCCGGTTCGATCCCGGGCCGAGGCAGATTTTTTTCTTCAAATAAATTAATTAAAAATTTGAGTTCAATTATTAATTAAGAGATGGCGCCACTCATAGATTTAGTAAAATTAATTATTATTATAATTATGAGATGGCGCTAACTTTAGTTCAAATTATTTCCAATCATTAAATTATTCCGTTGTAATTCAAGGGCCAGATTTTGGCTAGTATATTTGGATTTATTAGTATATTATAGCTTTTATCTATTCGAGACCAGCCGACTTTTAAGTGACAAATTGTTTTTGTTTTTTTAAACATGAAAAGAGAAATCCAAACAATCCTAATCAGTTCTTTTGCCTTATTAAAATTTATTATTATTCATAGATTTTTACTGAAAAAATTGTGAGCACTGAAATGACAGGCAACAATTTTCTGACACAAACCAGAGAAGCCATTATTATTTTGACAAATTATTTTTGTTAGCTCCTCATCAATTGATTAGATGTAGTAAATCTCACAAATCACCTCATTGATCCTCTCGTTTGCTAGCTAGACGGCCGCCGGTGAAATGTACACTTCTCTTCCGTTTTCAGCGATGGCGAAGCCGGGTACTCGGCAATATCAGTTGGTGAAACCGGGACAGTGGACACCCGCCTTAAGCAGTCAAGCATTCTAAAACTGTGTGTGGTTTCACCCATTTAAAAATAAAAATTTCATCTATTACCAATTTAAATTATTATAAATTTCAAAGTGGAATAAATCTCTTTTGTTGCTATAGTTGCAATAGCAACAAAGTTTGATTTATTTTAATTTTCAGAATTTTTAAAAATTTTACAATAATAATCTTATTTAGCCATAATATGCTTAAGTTAGACTTTGATTAGGCTTAATGACCATGTGGTTGTGTGCTATTAGAGATGTCTAATCAATTATATATGTTTGTTCCTTTGAGCGATCTCATTAGGTTACAATAGCTATGTGATATTCTAGCCAGCGGATATTGGATTATAATGATCACATCTTCACCATCTAATCAATAACATTGGATTATAATAGTCAAGTGCAATAATCATGTAGTTATTATTATCCAGTTACCAAATTAATAATGGATATCAAGTACTATGCTCTTTATTATTTTGATAAACTACTAATCTGTAGTCATTACATCTGAAGCAAGGATGTCCTTGGTCTGAAGAAACCACATTGCCATTGTTAATCAATAACATTGGATTATAATAGTCAAGTGCAATAATCATATAGTTATTATTATCCAGTTACCAAATTAATAATGGATATCAAGTACTATGCTCTTTATTATTTTGATAAACTACTAATCTGTAGTCATTACATCTGAAGCAAGGATGTCCTTGGTCTGAAGAAACCACATTGCCATTGTTGCCATAGCAGCAAAGTTTGATTTATTTTAATTTTTAGAATTTTGTAGAAATTTTACAGTTGTATTTGTTATTTAATCTAGCAGCTTTTTGCACATGATTTTCGTTTTTTATTTGTCATATAATCTCTTTTCAAATTTCTTGCTGTTTCATAGTCCTTCAGTTTGCTACTTATAACAATTCAAATCTCGCAATGCTGTTCTTGAGGCTCTTTGTTGAAGAGTATATAGTGTGCGATTGATGCAATGTAAAAATGCAACACTTCACAAATGCTTCTATCATGGAATTACCCTATAGCAAAAAGAAAAATGGACAAAAAAATATACAGTGATTTAATAGATTGAGAATTACATTCCTTACATAGTTTTTTCTCTGATGGTCAATTATTTTTTTTACATATTTTATGCTCCTTTCCAATCAGGGAGATTACCAAGGGTGGAGCCAGTTCCAACCAAGATCTGCACCCACACCTGTGGAGGAGGGCCAGATGGTGAAGGATGGGGATCACCAGACTGGGCCCAGTACCCTGAAAAAAACTTATCAGGAGTTACCAGACCCAGGACACAAATCCAGGTCCACTTGCATGGCACACCAACTCATGGCCAATTATATGTTGCCTTCTCTAGGATAAAAAGTTTTAATTGTGTCAACGTTTTTGGAAAAACTCAAACACGAAATCCCATATGTAAAGAGGATTAATTGAAGCAAACTTTTAGTTAAAATATCTAAAATATTTATATAACCACAAAAATTTGCGGGTTTCAGCTAGTCAAAAATATGGATGAAATTCCATTGACTTTTAATGTGCCATCTAATAAAACCAGAAATGTAAAAGGAAAACCTATAGTGATTAAAGTTATTGGACATGGAAAGATAATTAAACTGCACTACTAGTATGAAAAGGAGGAATGATTTATCTGTGAAATATAACTTTAATATAATGGTTTGATTTACTGATTTGTATATTGATAATCAATAATTGTTCGACTGAAATATGGATTCATAGATATATATGGATATATATATATCATATACAGGAATATTCGATTTTTATTATTTTATTTAAAAAAAAAAATAAAAAATACAATTTTCTCTCTTCTTCGGTTAGAAAATTAAATATATTAAATTTATTAAAGAGTAACAAAATACGTGTGTATGTATACATATAGTATACGTAATTTTTAGTTTATAAGCAGTTAAAATTGCTTTATTTTTTTTAAACTTTTAAACAAAACTCAAGAATTTTGTATATAAGTAAATATTTTCGTTGAGATAAAACTTTGTTTCTGTAACACCGAACAGATGGTGTCATCTATGGTATTGAAAATATTCTAAGATATGATATGCTGTATATAAAAATACTTTTTCCATTCGTTACGTTATGAAAATACTTGGAAACACGAATTTTTTTCTTCTCAAATTTCGGAAGAATGTCGTTCAGAAAATGTAACAAAAAAAAAAAAGACGTTTGTTTCTCGAATGTCACACATGACAAAATCAATTAGTCTTTCCATGGTGACAGCTTTGGATATCTCATCAAAAAAGCCGTATATACAGTTGTAACCCGACGATAAAAAAAAGAGTTTGTGGAAGCAATGCCGTGTAGTGCCTAAATTAAATTCAGGGGTTTCTTATGGACGATTAACCTCGTGCAGAAAGTGATCGGAAGAATCGAAACTCACATAGCTCTAGGGTAAAAAAAGGCTTTTTTTTCTTCCTTGAGGTAAGAACCTGGTGTTCTACTATAGAGACATCCGATACAATCAGGAAATCGTAGATATTTTCATCGTATCGTTTTCATCGTATGACTTTTACTCGAATAAATTTTAAATTCCTGAAGAAAATTCTTCAAATTTTCTATAAAAAGTATTTACACCTTTACGCTTCGATGAAGAATTTATTTCTTTAATTTTTTTTTCTAGTTGGATTTTCTTTATAAGTTTAAAAAATCACTTTAAAATGTTCTTATCTTCGATATGTGTTCGCTTCCTTTTTTTTTTTTTTTTTTTAAACTTTAACAATTTGATGATGGCCAAATAATTCACGCTTTTTTTTTTTTTTTTTTTTTTTAAACTTTAACAATTTGATGATGGCCAAATAATTCAGTAATAAATGTTTCTTGCATACTACAAGAAGAAGACCGATTCTCCATCATTGTAGGTGCCATGTTTTTACTCCATCCATCACTTGATCTATCAATCATACTTGTATCATATGGGTAACAAATTTTGCATTAAGAGGGAATAGAAAGCATAAATTTTAAGGAAATTGAATTTTAGATATATCAGCTGGAAGTTTATTTAGTAAAATTCTATTATTACACGATTTTACATAACATAAACAAGAGCATTTCTTAAGGATCTCTTTGTGTTATTTCAATGAGAAGAAGAGCTGTAAGACTCCTCAAGTTTGTTGTATCTTTCATTTGCAAATGATGCTGAGAGAATACATTTTTTATAACAAAATTCTCTCATTCTGTCACATTATTAACAGCTATTTGTTTTATTAACAGTTGACTTTGAAGAATACCTCTCGAAAGATAAAAAAAATCGCCTTAAAGTTAAAACAGATAACAAAATTATATATGTTAATTTGACTTTAATAACAACTGGCATAAATCTGGAATCTTATTCATACCAATCCCCAAGTTTATTTTATTCTTCACGATAAATATTCGAACAAATTATGAAATATGTACTAAAATGCAAATGGCAAAAACTCTTTTAATATCTTTCTGAATCCGCGGGGAAATTTGGAACAAATTTAGCAGAAGATGGAAGTTAAAAAAATAAAATAAAAAAAAAAATCAGTAAAGCTATCAAACAAAAACTAGAAAACTTAGATAAGAAAACTAACCAAGAGAGTAGTAGCGATTTGCGAGTTCTCTCTCTACCGCAATCTAAAAAAGAAAAACTATAAAAAAAAAAAATAAAATAGCCCCCATACAAACTATGATAAAATATTTTTAGGTAAAATAGAAATCGCATAAAAAATCATTAAAAGTTTAAGCTCGCATTTATATAGTGAAAACGAGTAGAATTATCACCTTATATTTAGTAGACTAATCAATATGGATATCCTTTTAAAAGTATTAAGTTAAACAAGAATACATAATTAGAAATCTCTATTGGTGAAAATTCCTTGAATCTATTCGAATGTCATCAGGATAAGTTACGCGTGTCAACTTAGAATAATTAAAATAAACGCAGGAAAGCCAAGCTCTTCTCACTACTATGTACGAGTGTACATAAATTAATGAAATTAGATTCAATGTTTACATGGTAAACTATAATACTAATGCAGTAATTACGCTTAGCAATTTCCATATATTAATATCAACATTCATCATTATATTTCTATGCAACCTTTTATGATGATCATTCCATAATTTACGGATTTTTATCTGTTAATTTGAGAATTTTTAATTGTTTTCTAATTCTAAAAAAAAAAAAATAAAATAGCCCCCATACAAACTATGATAAAATATTTTTAGGTAAAATAGAAATCGCATAAAAAATCATTAAAAGTTTAAGCTCGCATTTATATAGTGAAAACGAGTAGAATTATCACCTTATATTTAGTAGACTAATCAATATGGATATCCTTTTAAAAGTATTAAGTTAAACAAGAATACATAATTAGAAATCTCTATTGGTGAAAATTCCTTGAATCTATTCGAATGTCATCAGGATAAGTTACGCGTGTCAACTTAGAATAATTAAAATAAACGCAGGAAAGCCAAGCTCTTCTCACTACTATGTACGAGTGTACATAAATTAATGAAATTAGATTCAATGTTTACATGGTAAACTATAATACTAATGCAGTAATTACGCTTAGCAATTTCCATATATACATCTTTACGTTTAAATAAATGAAATATATATATACCTGAATAATCGAATTATAATTACTTTTTTTTTTTTTGTTTAAATAAATAAAATAAATAAAAATAAAATATATAATAATTAATTGAAATTATTCACGGAAATCTTTGTCAAGTTAAAATTTTGCTAAGTGATCATTATTTGTTTCATCATAAATATTTGTTGCGTGAATGCCAACCGTTACTTCACTAGAAAGCTTTTGAACGTTGACTTCCCACTCTTCTCTCACTGTATTATTAATAGTGTTGCGATGTGAAATGACGCTTGCTGCAATAACAGCATGTTGTATTACATTTGCTGTCAAAATATAGCTTTTTCGTAGCTATTTTAATTTTAGCTCTTCCTAAAACCTAGTAAAAATCCAAAACCCCTGCGTTTATTTACGTTAAAAACATTCCTTTCCATGAATTATATATCGGGAAAAAGTAACATCATTATCCACTATATATATATATAGATTGATATACAAAACAATAAGAATTCGAAACATAACCTACATTCGTTTCTATTGAAAAAAAAAATTATTATATTGCATATATATATATATAGGTTTACATAAATAATGCATTACAAAGATATGTTTTTTGTAATATAATTTAGTGGTGAATTATTTATGAGATGGTAGATTAATATTTTAATTAAGACAATGAGAAGTGGTGGTGTTGAAATATTATTATTATTATTATTATTATTTTTAATCAGAGTAATTTTCATAAAAATATAGTTAATAATCGTGGTAAAGAGTACGCAAAATCGGTTAAAATCGGTTAAGAATTGAAGGAAAAAAGTAAAAAAAAAAAATTTAAAAAAATATTCCTTAATTAAAATACAACGATGATGATGATGAAAGTTATTTTATCTTTTAGTAATGTTTTATGAAATAAATTAACAAACAAACATCACGGAAACCTCTAATTAAAATATCAGTGTTTTTAATGAAAGTAATTTTAACTCTTAGTATAATGTTTTATGAAATCAGTTAATAAACTAAAATAAGTGGAGAAAAACCCGTAATTAAAATAATAATATTTTTATTTTTATGGATATCATTTAATAAAACAAATTAAATATCACGAAAACTTCTAATTAAAAAATTCTGAATTTAATTAAAACTTTTAAAAAATCATTTAAACAAAGAAGCGATTATAAGATAATTATCATTTATATAAGACCAAAAATAATGCAAAATAATAATAATAATAATAATAATATATATTTATTATGTGAGAAAAAAGTATTTCCAAACAGAATTAGATATATTTGACTTCAAAAAAAATCGATATGCTAAAAATAATAACCTTAATATAAACCTATGGAGTTAATGATTAGATGACAACTTCACGTATCTAATGAAGCTGATGATGTTCAATCATTTATCAAAATCCATAAATAAACTGGAAATAATATGGGATAAAAATATAATTTTTTAAAAAGATATTTTAGGTTAAGATAAATCGTTTATGTTGTCAATTTTTATTTTAATTGGGTGTGTATGAGGATATCCCGTGATATATTAATATGTTTTGGGAATAAACATTCATCTTGTGATGCTTTAAGAGAGAACTGTTTCTGATATAGACTCGAACCGATCAATATCTAGAATGATGAAGAGAATCAGATATAATTATACAACGAAATGTCAATCATTACATGGATGGTTAGGAAACTTCTAAAGTCAAAATAAGCATTATTAGTTTTGAATAATATTTGATTGAATTTATAAGATAACAAGATATCATTTTTCTTACTCACAAGCTACGATAAAATTATATTTAAAATTTTTTTTTAATTATTGAAGACATCAAATTGCACAATTTTTTAATCCAATTATTATTATTTTTTTTATTTTTTAAATTTTACATGAATTTTTAAGTCAATGTAAACAGATATATGGCGATAAAAGATATTTATTTGTTTATTTTCTCTCTCTCTCTTTATGTAAATTTTTCTCAAATTTCAACATTCATACAGTTTGTAGTTTCAAAATAAGAAGAGGCAAAATAAACTTGAAGTTTATTGTATATAATTATAATAAAATCTCGATTAAACTGTTAGCAGAATTTTATTTATAGTCAAGTGGAATGATTATAAAATTTTAATTATCTGAATAAAATTACTAGTTAAAAATACAACTATGTAAATGTTAAAAATATGCTAAAATCAGCATTTGAAAAATTTTTGCAAACGTATAAAAGCACACCAGTAGGTATATGAAATTATTAAAATTTTATTATATGGAATTAGGGAGAGGAATAATAATATTTAAAAAAAAATGTCTCTACCTAGAAAGTGATACTACTACGTTCAACTGAATCATAACAAATTCATGAGTAATATTTCAGAATCAAACAAATCCACCATTCCATTACTTTGTTATGGGTGGAAAGTGAACAAGCGTGAAAATTCCAACCCCTCTGCTCCCCTTTTGTAAAAAGTGGAACATGGGACATTAGCAAATTACTTCTCTCACTTTCTCTCTCTGCATTCGCTTTCCTACCTGGTAAAGAGAATAACTAAATGTAGAAAATGAAGAAGGAAAGCAAAAAAAAAAAGAGAGATAAAAATATCAAAAAATTACTACTTCGATTCCATCTGGAATTTCATTTCGTTTCCATTCGGAATTTAATTTGATAGAGCAATAAGATGGAATTTAAGGATGAAATGATTTGGAAGGAATATATAAATTGCATTATTAACTTAGATTTATATAAATTAATATTTGAATTTTCCTGCAAATCTGTATGCAAACTTTATCCAGTTTTCGTGCCAGTCACATATCTTAAATTTAGTAAATATTTTACACACTAATTAAACGATAACAATTACAAACTGGTAATGTAATTTTTCTATTTACGAAGTTCAGAAACAATTCATTTCTTTAATGGTTATGACGTAAGATTATCTGTTATTAATACTTTGGTCTAATCTCAAATATTGTCGTCTTTATCTCGACGAACGTGTACACAAACACTACTATACACACAAAGGATATCGAGAAGAGCAGCATCAACGATAAACTTCAACTCTCACAAAATGCTTCTCTGGTATAGATCACTTTGCACCTGTCCTCTCTTGTAGTTCATGTCCAGCAAAGTATACGTGTTATGAATTTTTAACTGAGGTAACCAGCAAGGTATTATTTCACTAATTATGTAGAGTTCACTGTTGTTTTTTTTTTATATGTATAAATGTACAGCACACATACACACATACAAAAAATTTATTATCGAAACATCAATATTAATTTTGAGTGTAGAAAAGTAGAGCAAAAAAATGAGTAATTTTTTTTCCTATATCATAGTATGGCCATTCAGTTTAGGATTTTGATAATTATGTGCAAAAATTAATTTAATTATTGTTTTTGTTTCACTTGTTTGCAGCTTAAGAATTGTTTGAATTAATTATCTCTTTCCCTTAAGCAAAATAATATTATAATTGATTTAATGATTATTTAATCAATAATTAGGATATTATTATATTTGTTTATTCTAATTATCACAGATCAAGTGTTAAAAATTGTAATACTGTATTTTTAATTATATGCACAAGTTGATCACGATTATGTAGGCATAATTATGTTTAATGATCAACTAACTTTGATTATGCTTATAAAAATTATAAAAATATGCATTAAAAATTTAATTAAAATTGCTATTAGATAATACATAGAAGTGTTTATTTTTTATTATTTATCTTTAAATCAATTTCATCTTACATATTCGAACAACCAATCAGTGAATAAAGTTTACGGTTAGGCGAAATCTATTTATCAGCGTTTACGCTGATTGGTTGACTAAGACGGATCGTGATCCTTTCAGGGTTACTTTACTTCTATTGATTAGTTTAAAATTGAATAGACCAATCAAGATTTATGGCTGTGTCCGAGTGAATTATGTTCCAGATTGCTTATTCGAAAACTATCTAGAATAATTTCTGTAAAAGAAAAATAAATTAATTTATTATATATACGAGTTAAAAACGTATTAAAACAAATTTCATGAAAAATATTACAGTTTAAAGGACATAAATGCGATGTTTTTCTCATAATGTACAGTATTACTTTTTATAATATATAGAATATTTTCTTTACAGACAGGTAAAACTTTTTTAAGTAAAAAATGCAAGTTTTTGAATTCTTTCAAACAATATTTGATCTTTTTTTATTATAGAAATGCTTCTCGCATAAAATAACGTTAAAGTATAGAGGAAGAAACAACTTGTTAACTTACATAAGATATCTATATATATATTTAATATATATATATGCTTCTTTCTAGTGCAATTCTGATGTGAAAAATCTCCCTTAGGTAAGAAAAGATGCAAAAAATAGAAGCAGAAGGAAGAACTAAATGGAATATTGACAAAATGCCGAAGAAACTACCTACAGTAACGGAAGTATATTATCAGACTTGCATTTTACCTATGCTTTTTTTTATTAAATTTTTACAATCGCTACAGTATAATATACCCTTGGGTATTTTTACTATATTTGTGAATTATTCTCTAAACAATATATATATATATAGATATATTTTTCAGAGAAGAATATTATGACATCGTCACATATTTCAACAAAGTAAAAAAAGCGTAAAAAAAATTATAATTTATATATACCTATATTTACTTTTCTTGTTTAATAAATAAAAATTTTTATCGCGGGTAAAAAAATCGTTTTTAAAAAGGAAAATGCACAAAAAAGTGCATTAAGGGCGAATCATATTATCTTCCATCACTTTTAATAAGATTGCATCAGTTATCCCCAATATGAATACGTTACTACTTTCAATCTCATTTGCTTTCCTGCTCAAACTCGTTAGAATTTCAAAACTTCCATTTATTTTCGTTAGTTTGAAGGATTATGATAAGTTTCCATTTATGTACACTAAAGGAAATTAATCGTTTGTTGTCCAGACCTTCAACCTCGATTTGCCATTGCACCTTTTGCTTTCCTACCGAAGAGAAAAGACGTTTGAATGACTAAAGATGAACGAAAACAAAAAAATATCCGTTCGTTGCATGTCTAGAAATATCTTCTGACGTCCATTGTGAAGGGTACATTCCCAAAAGAGATGTTCGATCAAGAATATTCATTGACAGGACATAGGACGACCAACTGCAATAGTCAAGGAAACAAGAGAATATCGATGAATGAAAGCAAGATATCGCTTACTTAAATCAATAAAACACTTCTAAAGCATTTGCTTTATCTTTTAATATTTTTTTTTCTTCAGTTTCTTCACTATTTCAAGGAAACAAGAGAATATCGATGAATGAAAGCAAGATATCGCTTACTTAAATCAATAATACACTTCTAAAGCATTTGCTTTATCTTTTAATATTTTTTTTTCCTTCAGTTTCTTCACTATCGAAAATAATATTTTAAGTGAAACGATTTAAATTTTTAAGTTAATTTCAGTAACATCTTTAAAAATTGATGAAATATTTACCATAATATAAATAATTGTAAAGGCTCAACTATTGCTTGATATATATATATATACTAATTCATTTATAGAATAAATAATTATGTACTGTATATACAATCTGATAAGTGAAAAATTGAAGATAAAAATTCATTTTTGCTATTAAAAATAACGTAAAGGAAAATTAATGAATAAATAGGAATGAAACTTTATTGTATTACTAATAATATTCGAATGAAAATTATGTGATAAATTTTTTTTAATCTTTATAGAAATTTATCAGTTTTATGCTAAATTTTTTATTCTTCATGTCTTCCTTTAGAACTATAAAATCGGTTTTTTCCTGTTATTGTGTAGTGACAGAATAGACACGTATATAAATAACCATATTCGTGTTTATTTACTCCTGCTGAATATACCTATTCTTGGCATGGGTTCTTGATATGTTTACCGAAATTCTTTGCATTTTAACTCATTTTATTCTTTACAGAAAAATCTACTGAGTATTCATGCAATAGGCTTCCTTAAAGAAAATCATTTCAGCGGTTTGTCAGAAAAATTCAGGATTGATTCCCTGATTTTCCGGGGATATTTTGTTTCATTGCCGTGATACGTTCTCAGTATAAAACGCCTTAATTTAATCCTTTATGTAATTTAAAAGCATCGCAAATGCTTAATAATTAGCTATTAATTAAGCAAATTTAGTAATATTTAATGTATTAATCCCTGTGGGTGAAAGGATAGAATTCATCTACCATCTCATCCGTGTGTGGTAAGTGGAGACTAAAAGGATGTTTTTTTCGCTAGTGGCCTATCATACTTCTTCTGTCAGGATCCTTCTCTCATTCTTCATTCCTTCCTGTATTACTGCATCCTTCATTCTTAAAAGAATTAAATTTCCAGTTAACCGTCTATCTCTTTCAATCAATGTAAATGTATCAATTATAGAGAGAATAAATTTTGGTTACAATTTTGGTCTTTTATTAAAGCGAATATACTCAGCTAGTTAAGTGATAAAAATATTAATGACAATTTTGAATGCATATTTTTATGTAATGCGAATATATTAATTTCTGGAGCCATATGTATATAATAAACTTCAGAAAAACATATTTACAAATGCGAAAATCGCAATAAAACTGAATAATCACATGGTAATCAGTATGTTGTATGCTTATAGTAAAACGTTTGCTTGTCACTTAGAGGATTCATGATCGATTCAGATCCCATGCCTACAAATTTTATCAGTGTAGTCTGAGCCCTGTCTGTCGATCCGCATCCCTCACCTCCCTGCCCGATCTCATCATCAGTTTGGACAATTCATAGTAGGCCTTGAAATAATCCTGCTGTTTAGCATCTTCCAGATAGAAAATGCCATAAAATAATCTTCAGAAATATTTAAAATTGTTTAATAACTTTCAGAATCGAATTGGTTCAAGTAAAGTCAAATTTTTTACAAATTTATATAATCTAAATACAGTCAGAAATTTGTGAAGTTTTGAAAGTTTTCTCTACCTTATATTTTTATTAAATAATATAATTATTTTTATATTGATGTTACGTTCGCCGGCACTTTTCCAAGCACATTTTATCCAGCAATTCAAAAGTTATTTTTCAACACAGACAAACAATAGATCAAAGAATCCTTCCCAGTTTTCTTACATGGTTCAGATGTCTTTTTTGTGATAAATCTATCTGCCGGAAAGCATCCATTTATATGTCTTTAAAGAAAGTATTTCAACTTAGGCGACGGTCCAAATTAAGCGACTCTTTCATACAATAACAAAAAAAACCTGTTGATCCGTATTTTCTTTATATTGTCAAATAGTATAATGTTGCTCATTTATTGCAAGTGCAGAAAGAGAAAGAAAAAAATCCATAAGATTATAAGAAGCTAACAAAGTAGGATAGACCATATTTGTTCTTGTTGATAAGAAAAGTTGATACAGCTTGTTTCTTCATCTAGTTTGTCCATTGCTTTATCCTTACGTCTTTGATTCTTTCATTTCGATTATTCCTTGTCACTTTATGCTTGAGATTTCTCTAGTAGTCCTGTTCTAGATTATTGGGTATTATTGTCATTTTTTTCTCCACTGAATGATTTTGCTCTTCTTCCCAGGCCTTAAATTTTCAGATATGCAATGTTTCTTTAATAGATAGTTCCCAAACTGCTTTAGATGGACATTGAAGATGATTTTGCCTAATTATCTAAATCAAGATTATCAAGAAGTTAGAACATAGAGCTATTTTTTTATCCAGTTTCTAGGAAATTAATGAACATGCACTGATTTACAATTATATAAGTAATATAAAAATTACATTTGTAATAGAATAATTAGTGAATATATTATACTAGATGCTTTATTGCTACTGTGAAGATCCATCTGAAGATGATCACACTAGGCATTTGATCCTGAGTCCCGAGAAGGAAGGAAAAAAAAACAAAAAACAAGGAAGTTAGTTTGACTTTCAAAATCAACAAAGGAAGAAAGAAAAGGAGTTTATCCATCCGTCAGCGGATAGATTATTCATAACCGACGGAAAAGATTCGTCATCTAAGAGCTTTGTCACCGTTTGCACACAACAAGGTTCTGAATAAACAGGAAAAAAAGAAAGAAAAACGGTGAAAGAGCTTTTGGGTGTAGTTTGGTGCCGAGAATCACCACCTCTGTCATCTCTCTTTGAACTTACTTCGAACACTACGAACTCTGATCTACAGTTTTGTTCTCCTTTGTCCCATCAGAAATACAGATACTTATCCTCCATCCGCAACTGAGCTTATCTATTTTATTTCATGCTAAATGTAAACAAATCTCTCTCACTGGTAAAATGTCTCCAGTAGAAATACAATTGATGATTTAATAAAACCAGTTTCTGGTTTATTAAATCATCAATTATAAACCTCAAGGCTCTCAAGTCTTTTGAGGCAGTGCGGTCCGATGTTGTCTTGTCCTTCCTTAGCCTCGAAACCCATATATAGAGTCTATAGAGAGCTCGTAATCGAGGTTCCACACTACTTAATGAATAATTTATGCTTATATGTTATAATCCATTGGATTTTCGTATACTAACTTTACTTCATATGCTTTAAGAAATATATTTAAAAATGTATGCCATTTCAGAATTAAAGGAAGAAAATCGGATTGCAAATAGTTTTCTGGAAACAAATAAAATTTATTTTCTATTCGGATACACAAATGCCGAAATTGATTAAACGATATCAGTCTTATTTTTCGTTAATTAAGGAAAACAAGCTATAGATGCGTGAAGAATAGCTAAAATATTGAGAAGAATTTTGTAGAAAAGTTCCAAAATGTGAGGAAAAATATTATAAAACAAAATAACGATTAAGATTTGTGTAAAGATTTATTTTCATTTGAATATCAATTTCTTTGTTATTAGTTCTGTTTACTTGCTTAAACAAAAACAACTATAAAATGCATATGTCTTTTCTATACATCGTTCATGAGTCATATTATATTCAACATTCATATTCAAATTCTTATATTTTCAATAGGAACAGGAAATTGAAAATCATAAAGAGAAATTTAAAAACATTTCCACTATCAGAAAATTATGTATAGATTTTTATGTCAGCAAAGATAAGAAAATCATGGTCTAAAGCAGAATAGATATTCGTGTTAACAAGTAGCAGAAACTAGGAAGATGAGTAAGTAATCTAATTGGCAATGGTTAAAAAATCTAAAAACGACGTTACGACCTTTCTTTATCCAATTATCTTCCTTAGCATTTGCGATGTATATCGACAAACGAAGTGAAATTTATGTGGTCTTTAATTTAGACTAGACATATCGACTAAAAAGTCTCCCATTAAACAGTAGGAAGACATTAGTTGGAAATCTGATTGTTCCGACTTGGCAGAGCGAAGGAAGCCATTGTCCCGAGAGAACGGGTTGAGTCTTCCTTCCAAAGCCTTACACTTCGCTTTAATTAATGGGTCGAGGATAATAGAGTTAGTACAGTCGCCTCCGTAGAAACTCAACCTCGGAGGACGAAGGGACACGGACCGTCGACTTCGTGGTTCCCCACGGATTCGAGCTTATTTGTTGGTTTACTCTATTAATGTGACATACAAAAGTATAGAGCAACTTCACATCAATCAAGCCGAGCGACAAGTCATATATTATATCATTTCCTGAGTCCGAATTAACAGAGCGTAACATTGGTCACAATTCAAAGCCGAAAAAAAAAATATATAGTGAGCAATTTCGGAAATAGATATGGTAAGAGAGCAATGTAGCGATGTTGAAACAGTAATGTAAGGTATCCACGCAGAAGTCTGAAAATGTCCCACAGGCTTGTTGTTTGGCTAACCACACCTTTCGCTTCCTCTAACTGAGCGTGGGATAAGAGAGATAAATGTATACGCTTCATGTAACACTAGCTTATCTTAAACAATTCGTTCACTTTTGGAACATTAACCCCTTAAAAAACATATAAGAAAGAAGTAGAGAATGTGTTGCATTCGTTCGTTTTAATTTGTTAAACTGTTTATAATTATTTGTGTATGTAAAAATTATGAATATTAATTACTCATCTGAAAGATTATAAAGATAAAAATAACATTTTCGGTTAATATAATGCTGATAAGTCGGCTTAAAATATAAAATAAGTTGAATTCGTATAGATGCCAGAAGAAGAAAATTAATTCTTAAATTTTATTTATTATAAATAATTATTAAAAATTAAAAAAAAAAATATGTTTGCGAATTTATTTATGAGATTAAATAAATAGAACAGGAAAATAATTATTTTTTGATTTCACATATGTGTAATATACGCATACGAAACCGAAAAATAATTATAATTCTAGAAATAACTTTTCTTGTAACGATTAAAAATATTAAGCTTCTCGTTCGTGTCGCTTAATTTAATTTTAATTTTTTACAATAAATATTTCGACACTCTTAATGAGCATTCGGAAAATTATATGTGAAGAAAACATTCCGGATTATTTAATTAAAACTGAAACACAGAAACTAAGAAGGGAGGGAAAAAATAAATAAATCAACTTCGGGACTCGTAACCTACACACTATTAAAAAAAAAGTTGTTACGATAATTCTAATCACATTAGCATGACGACTTTAGTTCGCTTTTAATCTATACCGACGTCGTATCATTTATTCAGTGTAAGTAATTCGTCTTGGAAAAAGTTATGCAAGCAGGTAGGTAGGTTTCTATCACATTTGATGTAGCTAACTGAAGAACGATAGTGGCAGCGTAAACCGAACCTCTTCCGTATTGTATCAATCAATAATTGAAAGTTATATGCAGAGCGGAACGAATCCACGTGTTAAGGAAGAACGACTTACCTTGATGAAGACATCCTAAGAAAAAAACGGTAATCCAAAACACCGTCATCATCATTGATAAGAAGTTCAATTGATGCAAAACGATCCCCTTACTTTATCACACGTGACTCGTTTGACGTCAAAGATGAGGATTTTCAGGAATGTCTTCGTCTTCATCAGATATGTATGGTTATTGATATAATCTCTGTAAATGTTTCTTAGAAACGGACATCGTAAGCTTCCTTGTGAAGTTCGTATGGATCATACCGTTCTAGAGAGTCGGTGGTTATATAGGAAGGAAGCAACCACACTGAGCATGCTCTCCTGGCTTTGGACGATGCTACTGCAGTAGCTGTTAGTCAGGGCGGGGAGAATACTAGCTGGTATGGGAGAGACAATAAAGCTGGACTCCTAGATATTACTAATTTCCATTGGACTCTGTTATGTTCGTGCTGGGAGGTATAAAAAGGGTCACCTTTATGCTCCACCCTACGTTAAGTTGTTGCTATTAAGCGCGGTCTAAGAATGTTTTATATCTTCTCGTCGTGATGTATGTTTGCTTCCATGACGAAGCAACAAGTAAAGCTAACATTTGATTGATTCTATTAAAACTGTGTTAAATCAATTGTTTAAACAGCACTGATTTTTTTTCAGTTTAAACTTTTTCAATTTAAAAGTTTTCTTAATTTTAAACATTTGCACAGCTCCCGAATCGTCACCCGTCGATCTTCAAGCATTACCCTCTCCACTTTTGCTATCGTTTCGTCCGAAATTGATGGCCGTCCGGCACACTGTTCATCATGGACGTCTGTATGTCCGTTTTTAAAATCTCGGCACCATTTTCGCACATTTTTGATGTCCACTGTTGTCCATAAACTTCACATAACTGTCGATGAATTTCTATAGGCGTAGTGTCCTTAACACACAAAAAACGAATCACAGAATGTAACTCACACTTGGCGGTATCGGCGAGTGGAAGTTCCATCGTCAACGGCTACAAAACCAAGACTAAGTGTCATAGACAGCTCGGAGTGGTGGGGATTTTAGGCGGGAAACCAATCTACATGCCAATGTTGCCAGATCTTGTGTTAAAGCATTCCTCGTGACTACAGCGCCTTGGAGACCTTATTTTACTGACAACCCTCGTATATAACTGACATATAGCTTGATGTATATTGAGAGATGACTTACTGTTCTTTAAACTGAATGACCACATACTATGACACCAGCCATAGTTCTACCAACTGGGACACCTTCTGTTTGCCTATAAGATATTCTGAAAAACTGAAAATAAGAATCATATATTATAGTATGATATAACTTATCATGTTGAGGCTCGAGAGCTGGTCTTATTTAAATTAAAGCAAGATTAATTCTAACCATGCTAAATTGAAGAGTGTATAGATAAGACTGTGTGCGTGTGTTAAAAAAGCATATTTCAGAACATAAAAAGGATGTAATGGACTTAAATACATTGTTAGCAAGAAAGTTCAATGAAGTTAGTGTTAATATTTAATGACACCAAATAAAAATTTTAAAACACATAACTAATCCAAAAAGCAGCATCTGCTGAAGTGCTATGCATAAGTTATGAGTAAAGTCTGGATTTGGATAATGCCAACATTATCCAAAATAATGTTTTAATAATATTTTGGATAATGCCAACATTATCCAAAATATGTGGATAATGTTTAATAAGAGGTGGCTGTTTATTATTTTTTGATGTTTATCCGGATAATACTGGCATTATCCACCTGCTCTTGGATACTATCACATTCAAAGTTTGAAGAGATAACTATTAAACAAATTCTAAGCACACATAAGCAGTCCAGTATTTTTTTAACATAACTAAATAACATAACAACATAATAATCTGAGTAACATTTTCAACTTCTCCGCCATCATCAGCTCTTACAAACACTTAATGGAATACAATTGTAAGAGCTGATGATGGTGTAGAAGCCGAAAACGTTACTCAGATTAAATGGTTATGTTAAAAAAAATACTGGATTGCTTATGTGTGCTTAGAATTTGTTTAATAGTTATTTAAACACTGAAGAGAGCAGTTAAATTTTTTTAATTTTTAGTTTTATTTTGAAGAGATAATTTCACATGCGCAATTTTTGTTTATTGGCTTTATGGCTTTGTATGTGTGTAGACGAAATGATAAAGACAGTCAATTAGGCGATAGGAGATATATACAGTAGATTTAAAAGTTTAGGTGGGCAGGCAATACATATGAGCCGATCAAAAAGTCACCAAGAATTCTGGCTCAAACATTAACACAGACCTGATGTTGAGAGCCGGGAGAAACTTGCACTCAAAAATTTTCCTCTGCCCACACATGGTTGCAAGTCAAGCACTGCTCTCATATAAAACATGCCTCATCTGTGAACAAAACTTTTCTCAGAAAATTAGCGTCTTTGGCAGTCCTTCAACATAGCAGAGATGAAACACAATTTGGCCAACACGGATTCCTTCAAGTCAAACTTCTAAGATGTGAAGCTCAAAATCTATGCCCCGGAGAAGAAACATTGTGAAGACAAAAAGTGTTTGTCTTGTCTGATTTTATCACCTCCTGAAGTTTAACGATAGAGTTTTTGTTCACCCTAATATTATAATTTTTTAAATACAGTAAACTTTACTGTCTTATTATTTTTGTATTTCACTTCAGAAATTCTTATTTTATTGCAGTGTTATAGCTGTTTGTGCTTAATTTTACAAATAGTCTTCGACATTATTCAGTTCTTATTGATTATTCAGTTAATAAATTACTCTCTATTTCTGTCTTTATCCACTATACTTGGATAATGTTGACATCTCCCGGTTAATCTCAACATTAACCAGATTTTGCACATTACCCATAACACATATGCAAATGTTAACAACAAGCTTCTGTAATTAACAATAACACTGCAACGAGGGTTATTGCCCTCACCCTTGTTGTCTGCTTCGGTACTCCCCTGTTCATCAGAATTAATGTCTTTGTCCACTGCTGTAATGCACAATTCCACCTTAAGTTCCTTTTTATCCAACAAATTCAACAGACCTTGCATTGTATCCATTCCAATCTCTTTATTAATAATAAACTGTGTTACTTACAACAAAAATATTAACAAACATAAAATCCATATACAGAAAAGTACAAAATAACCATAAAAGTCACGGCTGGGACACTCCAGCTATCACAACACATTCACAGAAAAAGAGGACACCTACCGGTTGACTTTGACCAATACTTATTTACATAAATTTTCCAACAACTTTAACTATCTTAATACAAAATCTTATTAGTTAAACTACTTATTATTCCTTCTATTAATAAAACAACTTTTTAATCTAACATAGTCTCTTAACTAATTTTACGAATTCCTTGATGACATCATCCAGTCTCCACTTCCCTCCAACATGGTGATTCTCTCTCTCTCTCTCTCTCTCTCATCTGCATGGTAAATCCACAAACACCAAATTTTCCTTAATTCCTCACAACATTTCTGTAAATATTCCAATATCTTGGCAACAGCACCTAAGAAATGCCATTTAATATTTTCTACTGTTGTTTCTGCATACTGTGTAATTTTAGTTTTAATTATTTTATTCTCTTTTTCGAACCATTACTTAATAATAATTATTTTATTTTATTTTGTCAATATGCTAAGTACACTTCAATATAAAAGTTTTAGTTTTTAAATGTTTGTTCTTTATTCTAATTTGTGAACTGAAGATACCTAATTAGGTTGAAAACATATTTCATTGTAAAGTTTTATACTGGATGGAAGAAAAGTCTGTACCCCTCCAAATAACTTGATAAATATCATAGATTTCAAAAATCTGGTCATCTCAAGGTCTAGCATAACACAATGCTTTTGGATAAAGTCAAGGCCTAATAAGCAAGGCACGGCCAAATCCGGTACAACAATACAATTCTGCTTTAGCATAATATTGTTCACCTTCATTACAGCCAAAAAAGTCTCAAAGTTCCGTGTTCTTCACTTTGCACTGTTAACTGTATATTCAGATCTGGATGGAGATGAATTTTCATGTTTTTCTTAACAATCTGATTCCATGTAACTTCACTAATGGTGGTATTGTCAGCTCCAATATCTATAGGAGCATTAACAACATTATTATTAATAAAAATCAAAATGAATGGTAATTTTGTCTTGTGATGGAGAGTCCTATGAAGGAGAGTTTTCCATTGGAAGTATTTGCCTATTTCATCTCTGCAGACAATCCTTCAAAAAATGACCTCAGTTCTTACACTTATAACATTGAATAGTTGATGCTCAATTGCTGTTGTTTAACTTCAATGTATGTTGAGGATTTCTGGGTGGGGTCCTTTGCATTCTGCAGTGTCCCTCAGAGAAGAATATATCATCTCTCTGGGGGAGGAAGTTAGAAATTGACCTCAGAGTGGCTCAGGTACTATTTAGTGGCTTGGATGATCTTGTTGACCATCAGAAAGTTTCTATTTTCTAAATATTCCCACATGTTTAATGGCATCTGGGAAATCATGCATTGGATTATTTCTGCATCAGCTGCTAAAAGTCTCCATCTTCTATATAATTTGACTGTGTCTCATAGGAAGCTCTCAACATCTCCTTGACCATCATATGTTGGAGTCTCCATCTTCTATATAATTTGACTGTGTCTCATAGGAAGCTCTCAACATCTCCTTGATCATCATATGTTGGATTGTATAGTTGTCTAATCAAAGCCACATCATCTAAAAAAAGAATATAAATCTGTTAAACTATTCTTAAAGTAAGATCAAAAATCCTCTTGTTCTGCCTTCAGTCTGCCACTATTTGGCAGGGTTTCCTTCAAGTTGGCAAGTGATATTGACCATTTGTCTTGGGGAATTTCCTGAGCTACAAAATAATGTTCTATATTAGAAAATAAATCATTAATATTGGTCTTATCATCATATTTCGACATGGGTGGGATGAAGCATTCATGACAATAATTAGTAGGTAGGTTGAGGATATTTCTGGCTGAAGCTCTTCTAAAGGTGTGTCAGAGCTGGAATGATGAGGGCTACCCATGGTGGCCGGTTCTTCTGGTGTGGATGGACAATACTTCCAGTGGCTGGTGCAATTCCTGAAGAACTTAATCTAGCAACGTTTTTGTTGTCCAAAACTGTCCATTTGCTGCATTAAAATGGATAGCATTTTCAATACTGCATTCCACTGTGCAGAAGAAATAGTAATCATATCATCATCAACCATTGTACTAAGAGGTGATTTAAGTATCTTAAAACTGACAGTGACTGAATATCAAAATAATGAAATACTGAATACCAAAATGAGAATATCAAGTCCCTGTTCGGGCATCAATTGCAAAGTCGCAATACAGGTAGTCTTCAACTTATGACAGTTCACACTTATGATGGCCAAAAATTATTACTAAAAATTCTCTAATTCAACTTTGCTGCTTGCATATACATACAATATCACGTTGCTTTTGTGTACACATCATAGCATTGCCATTAGTCAGCAAGTAAAGCCTTATAACTGTATTTTGTTATAATTCTGTCATGTCCAGTAAGAGAGATAATACTACTAAGGAAAATTCAAACTAAAAAAGAAGGTGAGGAAAGCTTTGTTTAACTGTTTTAAGTTAAATAGAAACTTAATTTTATGAAAATATTAAAACATAAATCAAACAAATCAAGAATTTAAAAAGTCCTCAACTTACGACAGAGATGTTGGAATGGAACCCCATTGTAAGTCGAGGACTACCTGTATTCAAAATTAGCAATAATCTAAACCTAATGGCTTTTATGACTCTGTAAACCTAGAGTCCAGCCTGAGCTTAACTCTTTTTTACTATTTCCGAAAATAAATATGCAACACTATCATCTACATGACAAAACAAAAATTAAACAACTAAAAACTTATGGTACTTTTAGAAGTATCAAACAAGTGTTAGAAATAAATAATGAAATAAGATGTTAGAAACTAATACTAATAAATTGAATAAATTCCCAAAACAAGTAAAGTTAAATAATAAAAAGAAATTTATTAGATTCAAACACTTACAAAAACATGTTAACCAAAGCTTTATTTAAACAATAATAAAACACAAAACAAGTTAGCAATAAAACTTGTTTAATCAAAAATCCAGAGATCCAAAACACTTAAATATAACCTTAAATAATACACCCATACCTCGCTTTACGGCCTAGATACGTTCCGGAAAAGTTGGCCGTAAAGCGAAAAGCCATATAACGAATCAATTATTTTGATACAAATTCAATTGGATCTGTTCCAATTTTTTATAAAATAATATAGTTTTTAGTTCATAAAGAATTTTATTCTTTCTATTTCCTATAAAAATGCTTACATAAAAATAAAAGTACAAAACAAGTAATAATAAACAGAAATTCAAAAAATAAACATATAAATTAAAAAACTAAAGGAATCATATGCACATATGTACAGTATATACAGTAGAAGCCGCTTATTGTAATCGCAAAAGTTTAATGTTATTAAAATTTACGGTCCCGAATCATCTAAAACTCCTTAAAAATTGATACACCACTATAAAATATCGTATTTAAAACTAAAAAAATAATTAAGTCAAAATTTCATTACTTAAACTGCTTAAACTCTTAGATCGATCAAACACAAAATCAGAACTATTTTGCAGTAGAGAAAACTTTTATTTTTATAAACTTCGCTAATGTTTTCGGTTCTACACCATCGTCAGGCAACATACGAAATTACAACAGAATTCTAAAATAGAAGGTTAGAAATTTGATCTAAAAAAAATATCGCAGAAAATACTAAAATATTGGTTAAATCTATTAAAATATACAACATTATTTGTTAGTCATTCATTTATTGTTTAGACAAAAAACGAGTTAAATACAAAGATAAAACACTTTTTCTCCATTTAAAATAATCAGATTCAACTTAAGTGGAAAAATCTGATTTGTGTACGTTTTTTTAATAATAAATATTAGATTGATGTAAGTTTTTGATTTAATAAGTTCATACAGAGAAATCAAAAGGCGCCGACAAGTTTTCAAAACTTCGCGGCGCCATTAGGTAGTTTGACTGCACGTCTCACCTTTGCGACTGGCGTGGCATTGCTGTTGCCAGATCTGGTGATTTTTAATGTTTTTTTTATGACGACGGTTTGTTGCCAGATCTGGTGATTTTTAATGTTTTTTTTATGACGAAATATATAATTTAAAATTGTTGATCTAGTGATTTAGCAACTTTGTAATTGCCTTTATTGAAAAAAATTAAAAATTATTTTTGATATAATAATTTTCTTATTATTGCTCCAGTACTTCGTGATTTTCCGTAGATTGGAATTGGCAAAATTAACTATAAGTGTAAATCATTTCACTTCACTTTTTGGCTTAATTGAATTATATAAAATAAAGTTCAACGAGTATTCTTCGATCCATTATAGAGTTATTATTATTATTATTATTATTATCATATATATTAATAGTCAAACAAGGCTGCTGACAGGATGTCCCTTTTTCGATTGAACCACTATACCGATTTCTATAAATATGGTATCGTTAGAAAGGTCTAATTTTCGGATGTCTGTGACAACAGATCTTTTCTTATTTGTCCATTTTTTAGGGCCCTAGGGGCCCAATTTTTATTTTATGACAATAAATATCATTAGATGGCACTAAGTGTCAAAGTAAGGGGCAACAGATAACTTACCTGCATTACTATTATTGATTTTTACAGAATTACTTAGCTAAAAGAATTATTACTGATTGAGGATACTGTTCAGTATCAATTTGTCTTCAATCAGTATCTTTATATCATACCTTTTTATTGGATGTTTTATTTTAAAGGAAATTTTATGTTGCATTTGCAGTTAAGTCTGTTCTGTATCCATAATTACGATAGTGATATATTACATATCTGAAATTTGCTTATATTTTATCACACAAAGAAATTATAACTATTCATCATGTTGTAAACTGTCCGCTTCATGGGGGTGCAGCCCCACCTGTGGAGGGAGGCCTGTGGGGCCTGTGGGCCCCGGTTTCCCACGGCGCCCGTGGGGTGGCTTCACGGGCTCCGAATACGAATTGTCCTCACAGGCCCGTGGGGACAATTCTCAAATACACCATGGACGTTCCAAATACAAACAACATCCAAATGGACGTCCAAATACACAGGCCCATGGGGACAATTCCTGGGCCCCACGGGCTCCCAATTCGAATTGTCCCCACGGGCCCATGGGGGGAGCATTGCAGAGCCCCATGGGCGGATCGATTTTAATTAAAAATACACATTGTACATAAACAATGCAACAAAAAATTTCTTTTGACAAATCAACCTCATTTTCCAGATATATTGGTTTTTAAAGATTGATGAAGACTTGTAAAAAGTATTAGTGAGTTATTAATCAATACTTGTACACAATTATACAATATACATACATATAATACAAAATATACGAGTTTGTCACAACTCGGTTAACGCTGTTTCGATATAACGCGGTTTTTTCGAATTCTATAACGAGTTCGAGGGAAAGCCTCATTCATATTACAATATTGTTTAAGCAGTTTACACACACATTACACAGTGATCTCTGGTAATGGATAATAAACTTCCGCTTCTTCTGAGGGATATACGTGGGGCTATCGCTTTCCTCCATTTCTTTCGAAGAATAAAATCACCTTAAATTATAATTAAAGCTTTAAATATGTTGACTATAAGTAAATATATATCATCATCATCAACAAGCTTCTTCCCATTTCTATAGGGGGACACTGTTTTTGATGAGCCTTTCTCCATTGCGTTCTGTCCTTTGTCCATTCCCTTCTGAGACCTTTTGATCTCAGATCGCATCCTTGATATCTTGCCACCTTCTCTTGGGTCGTCCTCTTTCCTCCTTCCTTCAACTTCATGTTCATAAGTCTTTTGCCCGTATAGACTCATCTCTTCTCATAAACCATCTTAATCTACTTTCTTGGATTTTACTTGCAATATCCTTAACATTCACTGTCTCTTGGATGTGTTCATTTCTAATCCTGTATGCTCGTGTCACTCCGCACATCCATCTTAACATTCTCATTTCTGCCACCTTCATCCTTTATAAATTGGATTTCTTAAGGGGGAGTGTTTCCGTTCCATACAGCATTGCTGGTCTCACCACTGTCCTGAATACTTTGCCCTTTAGACGCACAGGGATCTTCTTATCGCATAGGACTCCAGAGACTTCTTTCCAATTTTTCCAACCTGCCTGTATTCTGTTATTCACTTTATATATATAAAATTAGAATAAAATTTTCATCAAAATGCTACTTACAAGTGCTCATCAAGCAATTTAACTTCCAAAGAGAGAGAAAAAATAATGGCAGCACTTCCTGTTTTGTCCTGAACTAATATACAATCAGGAATGAGTTTCAATTTTAGCCCTATACCAGCGTTTTTCAAATTTTTTTTCCCGGGCCACATACATTTGTTTGCTACATTAAGCGGGCCGCAACATGCTATATCAGCAGTCGGCAAGGGGTTGGTGTCACGTGAAAAAGAATTTTATGAGTTTAAAGGACCTATCAGATTAGGAAATTCTAATTTTTCCAGATTTAAAAAAAAATTTTAAATCAGAATTTTTATTTTGTTTTTTTTTGTATGTGGGAGAAGAACCGCGCTTTCATTAAATTCATAATTGTGCGTTCCGGGTCGCACGTAAATGCTTGGCGGGCCCCAGGTTGAGAATGGTTGTTATAGACCTTCCTCGTTCAGCCTAAACTGGTATGCACTAGTGTGTGACGTTTTCAAACGAATTTGGCTATCCATGTTCCGTTCACATTTATGAGAAATTAAACAAGTTTTACGACTTGAACTGGTTTATACTGAATAATATTAACAGTGTATTTTAGTGTTCTATAGAACGGAAAGTGGCGTCATCTGTTGACAAAAAAGACCCTACGCAGAGAGTCGTCTGGATTGGCCTCATAGAAATACTTCGGATCCCACTCTTTGAAAATGTTTATCATGGAATCTTCACTTGACCTGTCGATACCCGTCTTCCACAATCCGGCTGACCCATCCGCAGGCATGGCCAACCTGTGGAAGAGTTTATTTCTTAATCTTAGAGAATGGAGAGTGGCATCATCTGTTTATAAAAAAATGACTCTGCACAGGGTGGGCAATCCCGTGAGGCAACTCATAACAACACTTATTTACGTTTTACCATTTATTGATCACTAGTACGTTGTCTGTTTAAAAAAAGGTTGCCATAGTGTTACCATCCAATGAGAATATTTCCACAGCCAAATAAAACCTTGACATCGATCTAGAACAGCCATTCTCAACCTGCAGCCCGCCAAGCTTTTACGTGCTTACTGAAACGCAGTCATGAATTTAATGAAAGCGCGGAATGCGCTTCATTAAATTCTTCCCACATGCAAAAAATAAAAACTCTGATATTAAAAAATTTTTTTAAATCTTGAAAAATTAGAATTTCCCTAAATTGCTAGGTCCTTCCTGATGCACTCATAAAATTTTATAGGTCATAGGTCAGTTTGTAAAACACTGACCTATGGCATTCACGAATTGTAAAGTCAAGAGATTTTTGTAAGCAATTTTTTAGAAGTCAAACTTTTTCACGTGACACCAACCGATTGCCAACTGCTAATATAACATGTTGCAGCCCGCTTAATGTAGCAAACAAATGTATGTGGCCCCAGGAATAAAAGTTGAGAACCGCTGAAACAGCTATTTTTATTTTAATAATAAAATAATCATTAAAATTTAATTTAATAAATATTTAATGTTATCTTTTTTGTTGATCTTCTGCGCTTTGAGGGAAAGTATCTTTTACAGGTGCATAAGGGTAGCTGCTTCAAATTTCAAAAATTAAAATTATAAGCATTAAAATAAAATTATATATGTATATACTGTATATATATTGTGCAGTTTTTAATTATTACTATGATTATAATTTAGTAATTTGCAACATAAAAATCTTACGTTTAAAGAAACTATTAAAGAAATGCATTAAAAGTAATTTATTCTAGTGCCAAGATAACAAAAGACTTCGTGAAACAATGACTCATCTAATTAAAAATAAGATCTTCTCTTTGGTGCTTGGAAATTGTCTTGATTAACTGCCCAACATTGATTAACTTACTAATGATGAAAAAACATTCGATATGTCTGATCTTTAACCAAGAAGAAAACTGGAGGAAATTAACTAATTTTAAATATGTTTAAAACATTCTTTTTTTCCATGCAGAAAAAAAAAAATAATGATCCTTCTTTTTTTACAGCAAACTGCCATCCAATGCATTTTTCAAAGGTGATTATTTAAAACTGCTAAGAAGAATTATAAAATTTTTAGAGAAGTAGACTGATCGAATCTTACCTTATAGATTAGAGGCCATCTGTGGCATTTGATAGTATTGAAAATTAATTCGATTATGCAGTTAAGGTGATTCATGAGTCATTGTAACCGTATCTCTAATACTTGGTGTCAAGTGCATCTCTGTTAAATATCTCTCGGAATTGATTATAAAGTATAATTCTTTCTTTCTACTAAAAATACCGTTTTAAAAAAATGAGATTTTTTATTTATTTAAAAAACTTAAATCTTATTTAATTTTATCGACACTTTCTTTCTACTAAAAATACCGTTTTAAAAAAATGAGATTTTTTATTTATTTAAAAAATTTAAATCTTATTTAATTTTATCGACTTTTTTTTTATTAGCAAAGTTTCAGAAATGAAATATGCAAAAATACTTAAAATATAGTTAAAACCCGAAATTTGTGATTTGTATCGATAATGTCAAAAATAAGTATTTTCATAATTTACATTAATAATGTGAAAGTTTATAATATCGGAGTTGCATCTAATAACTCATCCAGTTAATTAATTACTTAAAATATTCAATAACATAATAGTTATGATAAAATATTCGTCTGCCTGAATTGAAATAGTTATCAGCGATTAGTCTTTTCAGTTCAGAGTGCTATAATCGACATATGGTCGATTATAGCACTCTGAACTTACTGGTCATATGGTATGACCATGGCAGATATTTTATTAACTGTGCTAATACAAATATTGCTGCTGCAGCTCAACTTTATCAGGAAAGACATCCCTCAGCATGAACACTTAGATCTATCATAGATCACTTCCTTGAAATGCCCAAGATCAAATCACTCACAAATAGCAACTGATGAGGTCACAACTTTCATCTTTGCATAATAACAGTAGAAGATCTTCAAGACCACATTGTTACTGTTTGCACAGAGATTTCTACTGCCACTCAAGGCTGTGAGGAACTTCATCCAACATCATGCTCAATTTGTACTTGGGTGCTGGTGGAAGACATTTTGAGCAAATCCTTGATTAGTTTTTGTTTGTTGATTAGGCTATGTGTTTTCAATTTATTGATTTGGGGTATTATATTTTGGTGTTGGTTTGTTATTTACATGTCAGAAATGCATCAATCCTTTGCATGTAAAAATGTTTTTGTTTCTTTTTGGGTAAACTACTCAGCTGATTTTGATGAAGTTTTTTAGTGTTCAGAATTGAATGTTGAAGAAGTTTGTAATTGGAAATTTTTTCTATGTTTGCAGTTTATGAGATAGGATTTGCAAGTGTTCTCATTTGGATACCAGTTCTATCAGGTAGCCTACCCATGAATTCCTATTTCTTGCATTGACAGATTTTTGAAATCTATGATATTTATCAAGTTAATTGAAAGAATACAGACTTTTCTTCCACCTTGTACAATGTTTGGTTAAATATACAGAAGTGAGGTTATGACATACAGGATAATTTTTGACAATAAAATAAAGTGTTTATATAATTTTTGTGTGTTAACAGAAGTATTATTTAATAAATAAGCATACATAATTTTTGAGATATGGAATATGTCACAATCATAATGATGAATATTGAAAAGGCTTAATTTATTTTTAACTTCAACATAAAATTCCTGTTAAAATAAAAGATCCAACAAAAAGTATGATGTAAGGATATGCACAAGCTGATATTTATTTTAGCTAAGTAATTCTGCAAAACTTATAAGAGTAATGTTGATAAGTTATCTGTTGCCCCTTACATTAACACTTTGCACCATCTAGTGCAGTGGTTCTTAACCTTTCTGAAGTCACAAAACACTTTTGATTGTAAAGAAAATTTGTGGAACACTATATCAGTAAGATCATAAAACAAATAACAAAAATATGCATGAACATGTATTTTACTAAAAAATTATACATTACACATTAAATAACAGTAAAAAAACATTAATTAAAAATACATATATTCTTAAGAACTGTAAGTAACTCTTTTAGAAAAATGGAAAATTTTTAAATCAAGTTTAATGCTTGTCTTTTGCAGATTTGATCAATGTCAGGTCTAATATGTGATAAAGCTATCTTTATTTCTTCATCAATATTCCTAAGTCTTTTGCATTTTTAGCTTTTATGTTCATTAAGGTTGTAAAGCTTAGCTCACACAAATATGAAAACTGGAGCAAAATCTTAAGTGCTTTAGTAGGTAAGCCTGTTTAATAATTTATTCAAAAATACAAGTTGACTCTTGTCTATATGATAAAATGCTACTACACAATACACTAAGGTCATTTAAGTAGGCTTTGCTTTCATAATTTCGCGGAACACTTGTAACACGTTCGCAGAACCATTGGTTAAGAACCATTGATTTAGTGATATTTAATGTCATAAAATAAAAGAAAAATTGAGCTCCCTTGGACTCTATAAAAAAAGGAGTCATGTAAAACATACCCATATTAATAATTATAATTATTAGTATGGGTAATTATATTAATTATTAGTGCAATTATAATAATGAATATAATAAGAATATTTTCATTATTAATAATTAATAACATTAATTTTTCATTATTAGTATTTAATTACACAACAAAAAATATTTATTTTGTTGCGTAATTAAATAAGTTAAAAATAAGCAGTGAAAAATTTTGGAAAGTTCTCATTTCTTTATGTGCATACTTGATTTTTTCAAATTTTCTTATTACTAATTGAAGATGTTACATTTAAAATGTGCCAGATGAGAAAATTTATAATATTTAAAATATAAAATAATTTATATGAATAACATAGTAGTCAATTTAAAGATATTTCTAATAAAAAAAATTTAACAGAAACAAAATTAAGATAATATTGGGATTCTCATGATTTAATTTTTATTAACTAAAAATTAATACAACTTTACCTATAGGACTGAAGTTTTTCCGATAAGTAAACCATAATCTAGTACGAACATCTTTTCTTAAATTTTCCAAATCTAAAAGGAAAATATTAAATATGAAAAATAGGAAAAATTTTTGAATTCAATAAAAATAAAAAAAATTGATTTAAAATTTAATTTCAAAACTTTATTAATTTTGCTTAAAAAAATTTATCAACAATTAATTTGAAATAAATCTGTGAAATCTAGAGCCTTATGTATCATTTGAAAGATTTTGAAAACATTATCTTAATGAATTATTCACAAACTTCAGATGCAATACAAGTGTACTTTGTTTAACACACACTCATTTAATGTATTTTTGCTATAATGTACAATTAATTTTATTATTCATGCCCTACCTAACATACTGACAGCAACATCCAAAATTTCCATCATTCTGAAACTAATAACAGGAATGTATATAATCTGATATGGCAGACACCATGATGTGAAATATATGGTGGACAGAATTTTGTATTTATATTTATTGTAATAAAAATTTCATTTTTTAAATATGTGAAACAAACATAAGTTGTTACAATATTTTTTAAATTCTAAGATGTGAATTTTTTCACTTTTTATAACTTCTTTGAAACTTAGATCCATAGTATGATTGATATTAAAACAAAGTTTTCATTCTCTGATTTGAAGAAACAAATCATTTCATTGTCATCTGGAAACAGTGATGATAATTTGAATTTTTCCAACAGCAATCATTATTTAAAGCATAAAAATATTCAAATAATAGAATAAGATATAAGAAAATAAATCAAAATAACACATACAAAAGAAATTTCATCACAAATTAATGAAATAGGAAATATATCCATCACACAATGATCATTACAAATGCAAATTTTCTCTCTCAAATTAGTGCATAATAATCATTAATATTTGCTTATTTATTAAAACTATCAAAGCTTGTGCAAATTTGATTAGAAACATTAGAGACCATCATACTAACTTTATACAGTGATCCTCAACATTGCTATCCTTCAATATAAACAGTGGATTCCGCTTAATTGGGGCACATCGGGCCAAGCCATTTTATCTAACACACCATGAATTGCCCGAGCAACGCCAGGCACTGGTATGCTAGTTTTTTGTTATAATTTAAGAGAAAGAGAAACTTAAGTTAACACACCATGAATTGCCCGAGCAACGCCGGGCTCTGGTATGCTAGTTTTTAAAATGTCACAATTTTAAAAATAAAACATGAACAATTTTTGATAGAGATAGTTTTAATTCTTTAAATAAAATCTTTTATTTTAGCATATAATAATAATGGTAATTTAAATCTGTGATAAGAATATTATACTATTGTTCCATGATAAGCTTATTACAAGCATATTACACTATTGTTTATCAGGATCCATCTGTCTAATAAAATACTTGTAATTTAAATAGATAAGTATTTCAGAAAATAAAAACTTAATCTATATAAATCAAAATTTAAGCATTCCTACTATAATTAACTTTAAATAAATAATAATAGGTGTACCGAAAAGTTCTGTATGATAATGTCGTTTCAAGTTTCAATACACACAAAACATGTTCATTTGAAACATACATGGATAAATCAAAATTTAAGCATTCCTACTATAATTAACTTTAAATAAATAATAATAGGTGTACTGAAAAGTTCTGTATGATAATGTCGTTTCAAGTTTCAATACACATAAAACATGTTCATTTGAAACATACATGGCTCTCTCTTTTTTAGCATAGCATTTCTATATATGTGTTCTTCAAATTTACTGAAATAATGGTTTCATCATCTCAGTATTAAGGGAGATTCGTTCACATAAACATGTCTATTGATAAAGTGCATTTACAGCATTGCATGAATTCCAACAAGGTAGAAATGTACAGAAGCATGTAGAAATTTAGTGAAAGTTTTTGGTGAAGATACAGTTTCCAACAGAATGTGCAGGAGATGGTTCAAAAAATTTGAAGCAAGTGATTTTGACCTTAGTGACAATCCATGCTCTCGTGGTGAAAGTTTTTGGTGAAGATACAGTTTCCAACAGAATATGCAGGAGATGGTTCAAAACATTTGAAGCAAGTGATTTTGACCTTAGTGACAAGCCATGCTCTGGGAGATCATCTTTGATTGATGACAATATTGTCAGGACCATTATACAGCAAGATCTTTTTTGACATCATCAGAGATTGCAGAAAAGTTCAACTCAACACAACAAACCATTTCAGAAACTTGGAATGGTCTATAAATATTCCAGATGGATGCCTCATGAGTTAAATGAAAAAAATTTATATGACCAAGTCACATCGTTGCTTGCTCGGAATAAAAACGAATCTTTCTTAGATCAGATGATAACCAATAATGAAAAGTGGATTACAAATGAGAACAATATGAGAAAAAGGGCATATTGTGAACCTGGATAATCTTCCCCCTGGGAGATCATCTTTGATTGATGACAATATTGTCAGGACCATTATACAGCAAGATCTTTTTTGACATCATCAGAGATTGCAGAAAAGTTCAACTCAACACAACAAACCATTTCAGAAACTTGGAATGGTGTATAAATATTCCAGATGGATGCCTCATGAGTTAAATGAAAAAAATTTATATGACCAAGTCACATCGTTGCTTGCTCGGAATAAAAACGAATCTTTCTTAGATCAGATGATAACCAATAATGAAAAGTGGATTACAAATGAGAACAATATGAGAAAAAGGGCATATTGTGAATCTGGACAATCTTCCCCTCCACCTCAACACCAAACTTGAACCTTAATAAGAGAATGCTGTGTATATAGTGGGGCATCAAAGGACCAATACACAATGAGCTTCTTAAACCCAAAAAAAGGCTCAATTCAGAAATGTTTTGTTGACAAATGGATGATTTGAATGAAGCACTCATGAAAAAGAAACCAGTGCTGGTTGGGGCGTCAAAGGACCAATACACAATGAGCTTCTTAAACCCAAAAAAAGGCTCAATTCGGAAATGTTTTGTTGACAAATGGATGATTTGAACGAAGCACTCATGAAAAAGAGACCAGTGCTGATCAATAGGAAGCAAATCATATTGCACCACAACAATGCCAGGTCACATGTTTCTTTGGTGATTCTCCAGAAAATCACAGAGCTAGGCTGAGAAATTGTCACATCCTTCATACTTTCTGGACCTAGCATCATCCAATTATCATTTGTTTGTCTCCCTGCAAAATTTTTGGAAGGGAAAAAATTTCAAAAATGAAACAGATCAACTAGGCACTGCTTTCATTTTTTGCCTCCAAAGATGAGCCATTCTACTGAAATGGAATTCACAAATTACCATCACACTGGGAAGAGGTCATTAGTAACAATGGAAATTATATTGTTCAGTAAATATTAATAAATGTATTGAAAATGTATTATTTTCTTTTCATTCAAAAATAGACAGAACTTTCTGGTAGACTCTATATGGTTCAATAAATATTAATAAATGTATTGAAAATGTATTATTTTCTTTTCATTCAAAAATAGAACTTTCTGGTAGACCCTATATTTTAATTTTCTTGATTTCTGTTTTAAAACTTAAAAAATTAATTACAAAATAACTAATTAAATTCTACTTCTGAAGGCATATAATATATTTTAATCCCAATTCTCTAATCATTCAACTTAAATGATTCTAGTTTAGCAATCTACAGTTGTATTATATGAAAATATTGTACTTGCCTCCCTTTCCTGTCTTTCACGTGCTGCTTTTCGTAATAGTTCTTCTCGTGGCAACTATTAAAATAATTATATAAATTCAAACTATGACTATATTAGTAGATTTTATTATATCAGAATAATTTATAATATTTAAAAATTAAATAATATATGTACCATTCTAATAATATATAGGGACTCCATACATAGAAACAAATATATTACTTGAACAATTTATTGTCAATAACAAAAAAAAAAATTAAATTAAATAAGTTGATTAAACTATTAACAAAATTTTAAATATTAAAAAATAATAAAAAAATGAATTTTAACATAAAATTTATATTTTTTAACAAAACTGTTACATTTTCTTGTAGATAATGCATGCTTATCGCTAAAATAAAAAAAAATAAGAATTCCATTTTAAAGGAAGGTAAAATGAAATAGAATTTCCATTATACAGGGTGATTCAGAAGATTGGGGAAAAATTGAAGAAGCACACAGAGGAGGTAATTCTGAGCAAAAGTGCTTAAGGTCATTTTTTGATTTCGGGCTTCGTTAAAAAGATAAAACACCTGAAAGTTTTGTGACGTCATTTTCTCTAGGTGTTAAAATGTGTGTAAACCTCTGAAAGTAAGCCAAGCCACAACCATTTTTAGACCAATTCTACTACTAAGTGTCTCATAATAGATCGATGAAATACTCTTAGGGTTGGCAACATTTATTATGCAAAGGTTACATCAGCACAGATATAATCGTATGGCTCCTATGCACAATTTTACAAAAGTTGTTTGAACTGTTGACTATCACATTCAATAAAAACATAGCATCATCAAATGAAACTCAGACATTTATTATGCAAAGGTTACATCAGCACAGATATAATCGTATGGCTCCTATGCACAATTTTACAAAAGTTGTTTGAACTGTTGACTATCACATTCAATAAAAACATAGCATCATCAAATGAAACTCTGAGACTCTCTCTCAAAAACCCTGGCATTCCATGTACAAAATCAGATGCTATGCACCACACACGTTAGATATGTCACGAAACTTTCAGGTGCTATATCTTTTTAATGAAGCCCCAAATCAAAAAAATGACCCTAAGATCTTTTGCTTAGAATTGCCTCCTCTATGTTTTCCCCAACCTTTTAAATCATCCTGTATATTATTTCAATATTTAATAAAAAAAAATAAATTTTGTGCGCGCATTATTGTCAAAAAAATAAAAAATGCAATAGAATATGATATCTTTTATCCAGAATATATTGAAGTTAGATCTTTTTAATCAAAAAGATTTCAAAATTTGGAAAAATACCAAAAAACAAAAAGAATTTTTTCAAAATTTGGAAAAATATCAAACAAAATAAAATTGTTTTATATAAAATTTTTATGTCTACTTACAAACAGAGTCCTCAACTTCTGGCATGGTTTAGATTGAACCTTAAAGCCATAAGTTGATGTAAATTTTAAATCTGAATTACTCAATATTTATAGATTTCCTACTATAAATATCTATCATAGCACAATAAAATATTATAGAAAATTTAAAGAACAAAAACCTAAAATAATCAGATATAAATGAATACTACTGGTACTTCAGACCAATGTGTATAGACTTTGTGTACAAACTGTATTGACTAATCATAGAACTTAACAATTACATCATAAGAAATACAAATGGTCAAAAGTTAATGATATAAGCTGAAAAATATCTATAAATATTTATATTTTTATATAAGATTGATAGTATTCTTCTTGATATTCTCAATGTGTGAGACTGAACTTTTCAATATCAAAGCTTTTATGAAAAGTTAAAAAGAATGTACACTTTTTCAAAATAAGCAATATATGCAGTGAAATTCAAATTATAATGAACAACAACTCAGATATAACAATCAAAATCAGTCATTAACTAAAGAACAAATCAAGTAAATAGTAGTAATTGATTATAAAAAATATATGAAATATTAAATATCGATGATGATCTTAAATGTGATATCTGAAAAATTTTTATAAATGTCCCAGATTCATTTTTTTTATTATATGTTAGATAGATGTTGATCAAAATTAAAATCAAATTAAACCAAAAATCTAAATCTTATATTTTCCATTTTATATACAATTGTTTGTTATTCTTATAATTTTTCTTTTTTAATTGTAATATTAAACATAGAAATAACTGTAAATTCAATTGCCAAAATAGAATCTTTATCATATTCCTGTTAGAATATCATATTTTACAAATTATCCACATAATTATTGTATTTATTAGTGATATAAACTCCTTTCAAGATTTTGAAAAAAGCTAAAATAATCAGATATAAATGAATACTACTGGTACTTCAGACCAATGTGTATAGACTTTTTTGTGTACAAATTGTATTGACTAATCATAGAACTTAACAATTACATCATAAGAAATACAAATGGTCAAAAGTTAATGATATAAGCTGAAAAATATCTATAAATATTTATATTTTTATATAAGATTGATAGTATTCTTCTTGATATTCTCAATGTGTGAGACTGAACTTTTCAATATCAAAGCTTTTATGAAAAGTTAAAAAGAATGTACACTTTTTCAAAATAAGCAATATATGCAGTGAAATTCAATTATAATGAACAACAACTCAGATATAACAATCAAAATCAGTCATTAACTAAAGAACAAATCAAGTAAATAGTAGTAATTGATTATAAAAAATATATGAAATATTATATAAATATTAACTAAAGAACAAATCAAGTAAATAGTAGTAATTGATTATAAAAAATATATGAAATATTAAATATCGATGATGATCTTAAATGTGATATCTGAAAAATTTTTATAAATGTCCCAGATTCATTTTTTTTATTATATGCTAGATAGATGTTGATCAAAATTAAAATCAAATTAAACCAAAAATCTAAATCTTATATTTTCCATTTTATATACAATTGTTTGTTATTCTTATAATTTTTCTTTTTTAATTGTAATATTAAACATAGAAATAACTGTAAATTCAATTGCCAAAATAGAATCTTTATCATATTCCTGTTAGAATATCATATTTTACAAATTATCCACATAATTACTGTATTTATTAGTGATATAAACTCCTTTCAAGATTTTGAAAAAAAGTTAATTAAAAGAAAAAAATTGATAATTTACTAATTTATTTTTATTTAAATGTAAAGCTGTTAGCAATTGTTATAAAAAGAAAATTTTTCCTTATTTTGAGTCTTCAGTTGAACATTATTCAAACAGCAAGTTAAACGATGAAAAAATAAAACCAAAATTAAATGAACAAAGAAAGTTTACCACAACAGATGGAACAGAAATGTAGTCAGTCAACATCAATTGCCCTTAAACACAGATCAGTGTCCTGACACTGATTCATCAATGTACTGTAATTTTTGAAGATAGAGTATTTTTAATATTAGGGATAATGAACCTATGACACATGCCCAAAGTGGCATGCTGAAAAATTTTTTGAGCATGCAAAACTTGGAGCTGATATAGTATTTTAATTAAATTAGCATTTGGATTGGCACAAAAGAGCTACTTTTTGTAAAAATTTAGCAAATTTTGGCATGCATCCTTAAAAAGGTTTACCATCTCTAATCTATATTAAAGACAACATTATGCATTATATAAATAATAAAAATTTTTGTTGTTATAACTGCATATTACAAATATGTTCAGAAAAATACAATTTTTCATATTTTAATTTATTTAAAATAGAAATAAAAGAATTTTTATAAATTTCCATTTTAGTTAAAATTGAATGTTCAGAAAAATACAATTTTTCATATTTTAATTTATTTAAAATAGAAATAAAAGAATTATTTATTGGTATTCTTGGTATGGACGTATAGATACGTAGAAATAAAAGAATTTTTATAAATTTCCATTTTAGTTAAAATTACATTTTATAATATTGAATATAGAAAAGCATAGTAGTACAGCAGATATACATCATAAATGTACAGTGTTCAAAACATGTTAGAGCCATAACAGATGGTAGATTTCTTGTAATGAACATTCTCATATGAATTAACTTTTATTTTTGAATTCAAATATATGATGACTTCTTTTTTTTTAAACCTACTTTCCAAAGAAAATGGAAGCTTATAAAATCAGGCTCATATCTGTATCTGTATGCATAGCCTACTAAAAACTTTTGAATTATTGGTATAATTTCATGAAATTCAGTAGTGATGTTCTACTATTAAAGGACACCTCAAAATTGCATTCTTTAATCCTGTAAAATCATTTAATCTGACAGAATAGAATTTCATTTTTATTACAATTTTATTTTATATCATTATCAATAGACTGCTTTAAGTGTTAGCAGCATAGGCATAACATATAGCTTACCTGATTTTTTTATTACAATTTTATTTTATATCATTATCAATAGACTGCTTTAAGTGTTAGCAGCATAGGCGTAACATATAGCTTACCTGATTTTTTAACACAGCACTATCTGTTGTCAATATCTATCATAATGACATAACAATGCATGGCATCATGATGCCATCATCACTGCAATGATGTGATGTTCATTGTGGCATTTATACTGATTAAAATCAATGTCACATAAAACTAATGAATTCCAAATGCTAAAGGAATAAAGGAAAAATATATAATGCAATACTTCTTGCTGTTTTTCTTTCTTGAATAAAAGTAAACAGTAAGCCAAATAAGTAAGATAAATCATTCATTTTTTGGTCTGTATTTCAACTGAGGCAGGCTATGTGGATAGCCAAAAACAATTTCGAATTAAAAATAAATGACACCTTCAAGAAGTAGGCAATTTTAATTCTTTCTGAAACTGCTTGTTGTTATTGATTTTTTTTTTATTATGTTTAAACTAATGTAAGGATCCCGCTAGGTGGTGCTGTATTCAATTATTATCAAACGTCAGGCTCCTGACACCAGGGTAGAGTTTAAAGTGATCTCCAGCACTTATTGTCGGAGCAGTGGACGGAAGACATGTTCTAAAATCGTTAAGGATGGCTATCTATTAATGAGTATGTTAATTAGTTAATATGTTAATTAAGGTCGCTTGAGTAAGTGCACACGGGGTCCGGGTTGAAGGAAGGAAGATACGCAGTTTATGTATAAAATATATAAAATATTTATTTACAAATATAATAAAGTCTATTGAATACATTGATTATAATATTTAAGTGAAGAGAGAAAACAAGGAAACAATTTGATTTAAGTAAAAACTCCTAACTATTTTGGCAATGTATAAATATGCTCCTGACACCAGGGTAGAGTTTAAAGTGATCTCCAGCACTTATTGTCGGAGCAGTGGACAGAAGACATGTTCTAAAATCGTTAAGGATGGCTGTCTATTAATGAGTGTGTTAATTAATTAATATGTTAATTAAGGTCGCATGAGTAAGTGCAAATGGGGTCCGGGTTGAAGGAAGGAAGATATCATTTATTTGTTAAAATATTTCAATATTATTAAGATAAATATAATAATAATTTAATCAAAAATATAATTTATTTAATAAAATGTAAAACATATTTCAAAAATTTCTATGATCAATCAGCAGATATAATATTAAAAAAAATCATAATCAATGAAAGATAATCTTTTTTAAAATCATTTATGCATAGTTTCAAAATTCCCCTAATAGATGGATCGCCAAATACTGAAAACTCTGACAAAATAATCCAAAATATTGTTAGAAGTTACAATGAATAAAATTATTTCATCTAAAAATCAATCAAAACAAATGCATTTCTTTAAAGAAACATTATAAATATTAATAGACTGCTATAATAATAAAAGGCTCTTAATTCTTTCATAAATAGATTGTATGTCAAAGTTTGTAGCTATTAATTTCTGTAAAATTTAATGTGAAATTTCTTTTCCAATTTTAGTCCATAATAATTATTAAAATGGATTTTTAATTTAAATTTATATTGATGATAGGATTTGATTTGACTTTAAAAGTGCTTTTATTAAATTTTGCTGTGACTGGTTCAGCAGTTTGTTATTTGTTAAATTTATTTTATGAATTTGTTATTATTTTTAGCTTACTTTCCAAAGGAAATGGAGGCTTATAAGATAAAGCCAATAACTGTCTGTCTCTCCCCACTAATAACTTTTGAATGAATTAGCAGATTTTTCATGAAATGTGGTAGTAATCATTGGCATTTAAAGGCTATCTTGAAACTGCATCCTTTAATCCTGCAGGATAGAATCTTATTTTATTACAATTTTAGCTTATATTATTAGTGTCAATAGATGGCAGTAAGTATTTGCAATGTAGAGGTTACATATGGTTTACTTAACTAGCATCATCTCAGTATCTATCATAATGACACCACAATTCTGATGGTCATATAATGATTCTATCATAATGACACCATAATTCTGACATCATCATGATGTACTGATGGATGACATCACAAACACCGCTAGTTTATGGTAGCATGATGATGTAACAAAACATGATATCACAATGATGTCATAATCTCAGCAATATGACATCATTGTGATATTATGTTTGTAAAATTAGAAACACAAAACTAATGGACTCCAAATGCTAAATGAAAAAATAAATGACATCTTTAGAAAGTAGACCATTTTATTTCTTTCTGGAACTTCTTATATATACATTTATGTTTACTGAATATATAATATAATATATTAAATTATAAATAAACTATCAATCATTAAACAGTAATTTCTCTTTGTTTAGTTAGCTACTGATGATGGCATTAATTTGCTGAAAACGTTTCTCTTAAATAAAATGTTTTGTGGTTTAAGGGCTGCTTAAATAGTGCTGTATTGTCTTTACTAATAATTACATTATGAAGTTAATTATCATTCTCATATGCCTTCTCCATGTCTCCATCCATGTGTCTCCAGTATTTCCACTCTTCAGTTTCTTTTGCACAATCTTCATAAAGTAGAAATATCCATTTTTTAATGTTACTGGTTCATGTTGTTCTTTTCATGCCTTTTCTTCTCTTTCCTTTCACCATAATCTGTAAAATATTTTTCTGTAGACTATCATAGCTTAAAAGAGATGTCTCAAATGTTTTATTTTCCTTTTTTTGATGGTGTTTAAGAAGCTTCCTCCCTCTCCTATCATTTGCAAAATTTCCTTCTCTTATTTTTCTTCTTCTTATCCATGAAATCTTCAAAATTCTTAATGAAGTTAATATATAGAGAATAAATAAAAATATAAGCATGATTCTAAATAAATTTGTTAGGATCCTACAATCTCAATTCAAATATTCACACAAAATAAATATAGTTATGACCACTATTAATTAAACTGAATTGCAATAAAATTCCTTTATTGTCATGGACTAAGAGAAAGAAAGATAATGAAATGGTTTAATCAAGAATGCATTTCCTTTTAATGACAAACTTTAGATAAAGAATACGGTTACTACAAAGTTGATGATATGTAATATTTTTAAAAAGTAATAACATAACTTTTCATTACATTACAAATGATTAAATAGCAGTTACCATTTTCTAAATATTAATAAGGCTTTGTTCAATACATATTTTGCTGATATCCAGGGCTGCCCCATGTGGATGTGCAGGTTATGCCCTACAAAAAAAATGCTTTATCAGGAGGGGTTCCATTTCAAGATGATAAATAACAATAAAGTTTTACATAATGCTCTTATTTATGAAGTAAAACTTTACTACATAGATTGCATGATAATATTAACAGTAAGGTATTACAAAATGAATATTAAACTCAACAATCAATTAGCTGCTTTGTTTTGATGTACCACTTAATGAATGGTCTGTTAAGGTTTGAATACATGTTCAGAATATTAACAGTAAGGTATTACAAAATGAATATTAAACTCAACAATCAATTAGCTGCTTTATTTGATGTACCACTTAATGAATGGTCTGTTAAAGCAGGTTTGAATACATGTTCAATGCATCGATACATGATTCACATACTCTGCATTTTCAGAAACAACTTTTGTTTTGACTATTTACAGTACTGCAAATAATGTAATGCCATCCCAATGTTGTAATACTGAACTGAAATTTTTAATGTAATTGTATTGATATAACCACATTGCGATATAAATGTATGTAATTATTGTCTAAATAATATAATTGTGTTGTGATATAAATGATAAATCTCAAAAGTAAGCAAACTTATAATAATACTGGCAAAGTATACCTGGCATGGCATTGTTCAGATATAGTTTGAAATCATATAGAGTATATTAGAAAAAATTTTATTTCGATTATTTACACTTTGAGATTTCTTCTACAGTTCTGTTCAGTTGTTCTTTAATATATCCCTCAAAATTTCCAGAAGGTTCACAAACTTATGAGTCTGTATGTTTTTCCACTCTTTGATTTGGAAAAGATTTACTTGGAGGAACATTGAAATTCATAATGCTATTATATGTACTAAATCTATTGAAAATTGATAATTTTACCAATCTTCATTGTATTGTCCCCAGAAAGAATTTTTTTAATTGAAAAATTATTTCATGCATTGATTCCGGTTGTTATTTTTCAAACTTCAGTTTATGGAAATATTATATTATCATTATTTACTAACCTGCCCAAACTCTATAAACTTACTTATAATTCAGCACAAAATGCAGCTGAGTAAATGGTACATAGAATAACATTAACTATAAGCAAACGTTTTCGGTACTACTATACCCTCTTCAGACTCAGAATCCAAACAGAATTCTCGAACATTAACAGCTGAATTTATAATTCAGCACAAAATGCAGTTGAGTAAATGGTACATAGAATAACATTAACTATAAGCAAACATTTTCGGTACTACTATACCCTCTTCAGACTCAGAATTCAAACAGAATTCTCGAACATTAACAGCTGAATTTAGCTGTTAATGTTCAAGAATTCTGTTTGGATTCTGAGTCTGAAGAGGGTATAGTAGTACCGAAAACGTTTGCTTATAGTTAATGTTATTCTATGTACCATTTACTCAACTGCTTTTTGTGCTGGATTATAAGTAAGTATTATATTATCATCAGACTAACTGAATTATAACTGGTATACTGTTTTGCCATATGTATTGCATTTGGAAACCATTTGCTTTTTATGCCCAGTTTTAATGAAGATTTAACGAGAGTATTAGGCTATGATGACTATCATCATGACATCACACATTAAATGGCCTCATAAATCAAAATTGTCTTATGAAGTCATCCATTATTACATTGTGATGATGATATCATCATTGCCTCATACAATCAAATTCAGTCAAAAAATATAGCCTACATACAGCATCACTACTGATTAAATTATTAAATTCTATGAAATTTTTGGATTGTTCATAAATGTTTAACAATAATTGTTCTAAAAAATCTATTGTTAAACTTAAATAATTGGCCATTGAATAGGCCAATTATTTAAGTTTAACAATTGCAGAGAACCATGCCAAGTTTGGCAGTTGTAGCTTCTACTATTGAGATTATTCGTCACAGACATATAAATAAACTAATAACAAAAAATATATATAAGATTATTTATTAGTGATATTCTAACATTCTGCTCATTATAATTAAAACTGTAATATTAAATTATTTTCAAATTATTAATTTTTTCCATATTGGATAAAAAATTTTTATATATTTAAATTCTTGATCATATTTTGCTTCAAATAATACCAAATATTTGAAAGTTCTAAAGAATTTTTCTAACTAACAAAGATTGATTATTTTATAGCTCAATCCTGCTAAGTATGCTTGAGTCAAAAAACTGGAAGTGATATTTTGGAACAAATACAATTTGACTTTTATTTGAAATGGTTACTTATTCATGAAAATATCAGTTACTAAGTACAAAAAGTTTTAATAATATTAGTTACAAATCTTAATTAATTAAGATTTGTAACTAATATTTAGAACAGCAAAACAATAAACTCCCATATAACATGCTCTCTTATAACGTGAATTCGTATAATGTGACAAAAAAATTGCAACTATTATTATTCATAAAATGCTATAAACAGTCCCATATAATAAATAGGATAAATTTTTTTAACATTACTTATATCCATTGACTGCAATAAAAGTCAAATGATGTTTATTTTGTTTCCATGACAAATTTAATAATTTTTCCATTAGGTTATACAAATCCATGTTTTCAGTGTCCGTGTTATATGGGATCTACTCGTATATAATATTTTTTAAAATTTAATTATCTGTATTTTGTTTTTGTTTTTTCTTTATTAAAAGAGAAAACAAAAACATCTTTCTTTAAAGCAAGTTAATTAATACTCTGCACACAATAAAATCATATTTGAAACTAATGCACATCTCATTAGCAATATGCAATCAGTGCTGGAACTGTGAGACAAGTTTAAATTTGCATAAAATCATCTGATAATTCATGTCTTGTATTATGCAATTACCTATAATGTGGAATGTATCCTCTGCATTGTACGGGAGTCCACTGTATATTAGATATAGCAACCTTAGAGTACAGCATACTGTAATTGTATTACACCTAATATTATATAATACATAATCTTTGACTAACAATTTATTAGTGTAGTGTAGTCAAATTTACTGTATATCAATAGGCAATTAGTTGGAGTGAATAGCGATTGAACATATTAGTTTTCACAGTAATAGATGGATAATTTTATCATTAACAGGACAGTTCTAAATCAAGTTTGCTGCTAGCAGGCCTGTTCCAATTTCTTACTTTGGAACTGGCCTGTTAGAAACAAAAATAATTATTACTTACATCAGAACTGGCCTGCCAAATACAAAAAACACATTTCATTTGCATGGGAAACAGCCCACTAGTGATTTAAAAAAATCCATCTTTTACTTTGGAACTGGCTTGCTGATGACTCAGTCCATTGGCAAAATGAATAGTATGTCTGATTATGGTCCACTAGCATAAAAATATCCATCTTTTGCATTGGAATTAGCCCAGCAGCATAAAAATGTCCCATCTCTTACTTTGGAACTGACTGGCCTAATTGCTACTTTGAAACTGATTAGGCAAGTCAGTTCCAAAGTAACAGATATTTTTGTCACTGGTAGCCGGTTCCAATATTAATCAATGAGTATTTTTATCCCGGTTGACCAGTTCCAAAGTAAGAGCTATTTTCTCTCTGGAACTGGTTTGGAACTGGAACAGGTATTTGGAACTGTTACTGAAAAATACTCATTTGGCACAGCTTTACTTGGTGGTTAAATTATGATACTCTACTACACAAATAAATACTTTAATTAAATGAAACAATGTCATTCTAATCTAAACATATTTTCTCACATGTTACCATAAACCCTCCATATACCGCCACCCCTCCTTTACCGCCAGAGAGGACCTTCGAACCGATGGTGGCGGCTTAAAAAGAGGACCTTCGAACCGATGGTGGCGGCTTAAAGAGGTTTGACTGTATATTTAAAAAAATAAAATTATATTTTAGAAATGTGTAAGAGAACCTTAATTTTATATATTGAACAAAATTTTTTATAAGTTAAATAACTTTCTTGCCTTTTTACTTGCTCCTCCTAATGACTGTTCTGGGCGTCGACGAAATTCTCCATCAAAACTATACATCATAAATTTAAACCTAAAACTAAAAACAAAAATACAGAATTTAATATTTTTCTGCAAAAAGCTGCTGGATTAAATAACAAATATAACTAAAATTTTAAGAAAATTCTAAAAATTAAAATTAATCAAACTTTGTTGCTATAGCAACAAAAGAGATTTATTCCACTTCGAAATTTTTGATAATTTAAATCGGTAATGGATGGAAACTTTTACTTTTAAATGGGTGAAACCAGACAGATATGGACACTTGTTAATATCCGTAAAATTTATGATAATTATTTAAAATAATTTAAAAAATTCAAACAACTATAGCAACAAAAGAGATTTATTCCACTTCGAAATTTCTGATAATTTAAATTGGTAACGGATGGAATCTTTTACTTTTAAATGGGTGAAACCAGACAGATATGGACACTTGTTAATATCCATAAAATTTATGGTAATTATTTAAAATAATTTAAAAAATTCAAACATAGTATTAAAAACAATATACAGTAAGATTCCACTTAATGCTATTTCGATATAACATGTTTTTTTTAATTCTATATTTCTATGGATTCACTTTGATGTGGTTTTTCAAACTGTTATTCTTACATAAATCCGAAATCGCAAGAATTTGTTGCATTGATACTCCTATGCCATCTCACAGTGCATTTGATATCAATGCAGTGCAGTACGTACGAAAGTCTGCTGTGGTCAGAGTTCATATTTATGATCGATCATCAATAGAAATAAAAATAACAATTATCCATTTTAATTTAACCTGAACGCTGCCACTTTAAACCAGGGCTGGGGTGTCGGCAGTTTTAGATGTTGGTGTCGGCAATAACTTTCTCATTGGTCCACTAGCATAAAAATATCCATCTTTTGCATTGGAATTAGCCCAGCAGCATAAAAATGTCCCATCTCTTACTTTGGAACTGACTGGCCTAATTGCTACTTTGAAACTGATTAGGCAAGTCAGTTCCAAAGTAACAGATATTTTTGTCACTGGTAGCCGGTTCCAATATTAATCAATGAGTATTTTTATCCCGGTTGACCAGTTCCAAAGTAAGAGCTATTTTCTCTCTGGAACTGGTTTGGAACTGGAACAGGTATTTGGAACTGTTACTGAAAAATACTCATTTGGCACAGCTTTACTTGGTGGTTAAATTATGATACTCTACTACACAAATAAATAAAATAATTGTTTATTTGTATAGTATATATATTTATATATTACATAATAAAAATTTATTAAAATTATTTTCATTTTAATTTACAAATTCTATTTTATGGAAGTACTGAAATATAACTTTGAACAAAGCATCTCTTACACTATGGGTAAGAAGCCTTTGATCAAAGTTATATTGAATTTTGTCTTTGTTTGCTACTGTTATCTGGTAAAGTTTTTAATTAAGGATCTATATATTATTATATCACTTAGATACTAGAAATGAAAGAAAAAAAAATGTATATATATTTTTTAAATATTAATAAATTTTTTAATATTTATATTATAATTATTAATAATATATTTAATATATTATTTTTTTTTAAATATTATAAATAAAATATTTATTAATAAATTTATTTTATTTACCTTCCAGCAATAATAGGTATATGCACAGCTCCATATCCTCGAACTACATCATGCCCCAAAGAATCTAATCCATATACACTGATAACCAATTGAGGCCCTGTTAACAAATATTATTTCATTAAATTTAAATTTTATTTTAATCAATTAGAAATGCATTTAAGCATATTAATTCATATAGAATTTTAAAATGATAATTTAATTATAACTGGGTGAAATCATTTATAAATTAATAGTATCAAATGTGATTTTATAGTAATCCAGCAATTAATGAAAATGACAAAATTTTATAACCTTGATACCTTGGTTAACAACATTAATCTGTTCCAGGATTACCATCATTAACCAAAATCGTCGTTATCCATGGTGTGATTCCCCATAGGATTTAATTGAAAACTGATTAATTCATTCCGGCTCCTTCCCACAATCATAGTAAATATTAAAAATGCAGATAAAACTCATTTAAATATCCTAAAAATATGGAAAATATCATTTATTTATTATATTTGCTACAAAAAAATATTTAAAATGTCCTAAAAATATGGAAAATATCATTTATTTATTATATTTGCTACAAAAAAATTAACATTAATAAAATGAATTGTTCATGAAAACAGTTTTTAAATTACCAATTTTCACTAAAAGAACAATTTGGCTTACTTCGGAGTTTTTTGACAAATATTATCAATCTTCACCAAAAAGACAATTGGGCTCACTTCGGAGTTTTTGACAAATGAATACCAGAAGGATAATTTGGCTCACTTCGAAGTTTTTTGACAAACAAGCCCCCAGAAGGATAATTGGGTTCACTTTGGAGTTTTTTGACAAACGAACCCATAAACACCTCGGCATTCCTGCTGAACCGCTCTTCCGATCTAAACGAACCCGTAAATACTGATTAGCAGCATAGGATTCAACGATTATTATATAGATAAGATTTGATTTTGCCTTTTAATGGGATTCAACGATTATTATATAGATAAGATTTGATTTTGCCTTTTGATGGTCAACAAACAGTGACATGCATTCGTCGATGAACTGTAGGATTCCGGACAGACTTTTTTTTTCTTCTAGTGGAATCCGAAACTGTGACATCACACCACTTGCACGTTTAAAAAAAATAACGATTAACAACCGAGTTAATGAATCACATGATGCGATGATGAGCTGTTATAGAGCTCTATTTTGTCAGAAATTCACATAATCAGGAATTGTTAACTAAGACATTTTTTTTCTTACAACCACTCGTCGTTAACCAAGTACATCGTTATCCGAGGCCGTCGTTAACCAAGGTACCACTGTATTTTGAAAAATTCTATAAAATAAACCTATTTGCAATAACTAATGTAGAAAATTTATAAATATATTAAAATCTGATATACTTTATAAGATACTGTGATTAATGATAAAATTTATTCTGTTTTTTTAAAAAAACTCTCGTCGTTAACCAAGTACATCGTTATCCGAGGCCGTCGTTAACCAAGGTACCACTGTATTTTGAAAAATTCTATAAAATAAACCTATTTGCAATAACTAATGTAGAAAATTTATAAATATATTAAAATCTGATATACTTTATAAGATACTGTGATTAATGATAAAATTTATTCTGTTTTTTTTAAGAAAACTCACATCAATTTAAAGCAGGATTAATTTTTTTAATAAGAAATCAAAATAAATTTATAGCACAGAAACAAATTCACTTTTTTAGATGGAAAGTGTCTTCAAATAAAGCAGTATTTATTCTACATCTGATATTGAATTTGTTGTATCAATCTTAGAATATTACTTAGCTAATACAACATTCTCAGATTATTTCAATAGTTAAAATTTGTAACCAATTTATTTTAAATTCTAAAATTATTAATTATCAAGTTATTTATTAAGTTTTTACCTATATCTTTTTATATTATAGTGTATAACTACTATTTTATGAATATTCATAACCTATATTGAGTATGTAAAAATTTGGCAATAATTAAATGCATTATCAAATTTCTATCATCAAATTATTATCCATTATAAACATTATTTGAGTGAGTTTGAAACAAAATTTATAGAAAATTAAAAAGTTTATTTTTTTTTTAAATTTTTCAATGAAAAAGATATATTATTTCATTCTTAATAATGAAACAAACTGCTCATGATAAAATGCAATTACAATTTAACTATGTTAATAAATAAAGTTTATTTTTTTTTTAAATTTTTCAATGAAAAAGATATATTATTTCATTCTTAATACTGAAACAAACTGCTCATGATAAAATGTAATTACAATTTAACTATGTTAATAAGTCATTACACTTAAAAATAAAATAAAATTCTTACATCCAAATGGATTAGTTGTTTTAAAAGAAATGTCAAGAGGAAAATTCCAAACAAATAATTGTCTTTCATCTCTACTTTTTTTCGTCAGTTGAGATATACCTTCTTCTAAACCCTGGAAAATAAAATCACTATTAAATATCCTAATTACTAAAAGTGTAAAATATGTAAAATAAAGGTGGATAAAGCATTTTATAAAATTTCATTAAACTATAATTTTTTTTAAATTCACATTTCTCAATCAGTAGTAAGTATATTTTACCAGGATACAAGATTTCTGTGGGGTATATATGAATACAAATAGTATAAAAGTTACGAAAATATTTAATATTTAATTTATTAAACTAGTATATTTGTCTATCAAAAGTGAGTTAAACAATATCATATCTATATAGTGTTTATAAAACTTATCAGAATTACCTTTTACATACTTAAAATTTTAATATAAATGCATATATGAAAATCTATCCTTATTCTATAATACTCTAAATAAAAACAGCATTCAAAAGAATAATAAACAATAATATTTTCAATCTATCAATAGATCATCTTTCAGTTATTTTAAAAACAAACATGAAAATTTAGAATAAAATTAAACTTAAACATTAAAAATTATGAAATTTTACGAACAAAAATATTATAAAATTTTATATACATTATCATATAACTAAGATTATATTAATTTTATAATACAGCCATTCTCAAACTTACATAAGGGTTACATTTTTCATAACTTTACACAAATTGGATTTTACATAAGTTGGAAAAATAATTTTTGAACAAAAATTCTGGATTAAAACTCCCAAAGCTAAGTGAATACAATGATGGCACTTATGTAATATTATGGCACCATATTTTTCCCTGTTTGAAAATGATATAATGATGCATGGAACAATATCATAATAGTAATATGATTCTTAAAATGAACAAAGAACATACAAACATAAATAAAACAAGTAACATGAACTTAAATTAAAGATAAGCAAACCTACAAAGAAGCCTTATTATTTATTTTTACTATATACATTGCCTAAATCCAAGATTAATGAGCTTAAATATTGCAAACCAATATGTTTGGACTTATAACTTACAAATATAGTTCAGTATGTGCCAAAATATATAATACTGAAACTCGCACATCTCAAATGCGCATATGCAGTGGTTGTTGGAAATGGGTCTCTCGATGGAGGAAAAAGTATCCATAGTTGAGTATTATTTCTGCTTATATGCAACTAAGTTCCTTGGTTTTGAGCAGCCAGATGTTACTGTACAGAAACTGCTACATAATATACATGTGACAATATGGTGTGCTATCTCAGCATATAATAAAATAGGTCCTATTTCATTGAGGATGAGGAAGACAATGGTCTTAATGTCACCCAAGACTGCTACAGAGTTACTGTACAGAAACTGCTACATAATATACATGTGACAATATGGTGTGCTATCTCAGCACATAATAAAATAGGTCCTACTTCATTGAGGATGAGGAAGAAAATGGTCTTAATGTCACCCAAGACTGCTACAGGGACATGGTGATTGGACTATTTCTTCAGGATTTGAGAAGGTTCTGTATACAAAGGGCCTTCATATGAATAGACAATGGTATCAATAGGATAGGCAACCAGCCATATAGCTCGAGAATCTCTAGTAATTCTGCAGGACACCTTTCCAGGACAAATCATTTCATGTGATACTGACTTCCCATTCCCTGATCTTACATCACCTGAATGCCTACTTGTGGGGAATGTTAAAGGAAAGTGTATTCAACTGTGTAGACCCACCAAGAATTTTGCCTGCATTACATGAGCAAATCATCTTTTTTTGCAGGAAAATCTGCAGCAATCTCTGTTCCAGGATATGTTTGAGAATTGGAATGAATGATATGAACATTGTCTACAGCGAGGTATTAAACACTTCAAAAAAAAACATTATGCATACCACGGTAAATAATTACATTAACAATCTCTGTTCCAGGATATGTTTGAGAATTGGAATGAATGATATGAACATTGTCTACAGTGAGGTATTAAACACTTCAAAAAAAAACATTATGCATACCATGGTAAATAATTACATTAGTAATGTGTATGCTAGTTTCTTTCATCAGATATAAATTAACAGATAACAACAAAGTAATATTGTTCATTTTTTTCATTTCATACTGTATATTTTGGTACATACTGTAGCTATTTATATTATATATCTTAAAAAATTTTTTTAAATTTTGGAAAATATTTTATATAAAATCGAATTTATGTAAGTCAGAGATTGGCTATATACAGTTTATCATAATCTTATTACTAAATATTTTATTGATATTTGTCAATTTTTTGATAAAATGAATTGTTTTATATTAAGATTTAATTACTGGTAATATTTATAGTCAAATAAAAATGTTAAAGTTTTTTAGAAATGTTTGAAACTAAAACATTACCATACTTACAGATGTAATCACCCAATCTGATCCATGAACAAAGAAATATTTACAGTATATATCATCAAACTCAGCAAACTGGAAAAAAATAAAATATTCAGTAAATAATATATATACTGGATTTTCATATTTGAACTAAATTTTGATATAAATTTTTAACAAACATTAATTTCATTACTTGGATTATACAGGAATAGCTCTCTCAGCACAATTAGTGCTTTTCAAAAAATTTTAGCATTAATTGAATCCACATTGATCAGAGCATATATTTAATAGGAAAAATGATGATTTTTTTTCCACTCAAAATATGAATAAAAAACCATTCTGATGAAGAAAAAGTTTTCTACCATAGATCCATTGATTTCTGATGGCGATAATAACTCTTAACAATTGTATTAGATGTGTTAGCAAAATATAGTCATTAAGATATAATTTTCATGCCAAGGTATTGGTCAACACATTCTAGAGGCAAAGCTCGATTTGCAATTTTGGGGCCCTAGGACAAGCAAGGCTTTGGGGCTCCTAAAAATAATAATAATCATCTCTGAAATTCGGATCAGCTATGTCTAATTTTAAAAACTCCTTATAACTTATAAGGAACCTTTAAAATTTTACTTTCTATCTAGCACTTTAATAAAAATCCATTTTTTCTTATTAAAAGTTTATAAAAGTTGAAAACAGATTGATAGTTTTGGGGCCCTTAGAATTGTGGAGTCTAAAGTTCCTAGTTTCCTAGTCCTGAATTGTGGAGTACTAGGACATGGCCTAGTCTGCCTATAGATAAATCTGGCATTGTCTAGAGATAAGCAGAGTTTACATCATTCAACAAACTTGCATATCATGATGGTAGCAAAAATTTGAAAGAGATCAAATATATTAACTATTAATTTACTTTTTATTTTAAGATACTTAAAATAAGTCATAATAATACAGGATGATTCTTATAGAACTGACCAAACAAAATGAGCAGTAATATAAAATATACCATATAGATATTAATGTAATATACATATGACTTATTTTGGATTGTGTGCTGTTAACTGTGATCAGAGCAGATGTTGAAAATATCTGCTGTTTGCAAGAAGGCACACCTCAATCTGCAATTGTATATTTGGCGTGACTCACCACAGTGTGTCTTTGGCAATGTTCCTGATTTCAACCAAAATGTTGTCCTTTAAATCTTGTAATGTATGCAGTTTGTTTGCATACACCCTGTCCTTCAGGAAACCCAACAGAAAAAAATCTGGGTCAGTAAGGTTAGGGATCTTGGAGGCCACAACCTTTAGAAATGACAGTTGGGGAAGAAGCTCTCAATCAGTTCCATGGTCACATTGGATGTGTGGCACATTGTTGAATGTTGTTGAAAGTAACCCTGTGTAAATTCTATATCATCCAACTGTTTGCATGAACTCATCAAAAATATGGCAGTATAAGCTGCTGTTCACAGTCATGTCAAAGAAGACTCAATCAAACGACAGTCCAGCAACTCATAAACCAGATATGGCACAAAATTCAATGCAGCAGAGCCCAAGGATTATTATGTCACAATTGTGAGCAGTTATATGCATCACTTGCAAAATTATCATGAAATTCATCAGGAAAGTTCTATAAAAATCACCCTGTGGTATAATCTGTACAAATAAGTTATACAAATAAAGATTATAATTTGTAGATTAATTACAAGAAAATTTGTATTTAACACAAAATGAAGAATAAAAACACAAGAATGAAAAAAATTACAGTTAATGAAATATAATTTCTGAAAATCATATAATAATTATGTTAGAAAGATCCTGTTTCAAACAGAAAGTTAATAAAAATTTTATAAAAAATTCTATAAAAGGATCATCTCCTAGATGAAGTTTATACCAACTAACTATTTTTCTTCAAATATGGTCAATATATATTTATATACTATCTTTAAATAGCTAAGTGAAGCATGATGTATGCATACAAGAGTGGACTAGAATAAGGATGGCAAATCTATGATGTGTGCCCAAAGTGGTATGCTGGAAAATATTTTGGGCATACAAAACTTGGAACTGATATGTAGCAAATTTCTGATTATCCAGATTGCAATTTATCAATATTTTATCTTAGATGTAAGTTTGATAATTTTAGCACACATCCTTAAAAATTGGTATTCTGGACTAAAAGATACAATAAATTTAAAATCTATGAGAAATGAAATAAGAAATAGATATTATAATAACTAAACTATCAACTTTACGGTCGTAGTAAACTTCATAAAAATTTCATACATTCTGTGCAAGTCCTATAATAATAAAACATACATTACCAATATATTTATACTTTTAATGATAGGCAGGGCCGGATTTACCTATAGGCCGACTAGGCTGCATCCTAGGGGCCCCAAAATTATCAATCAGTTTTCAACTTTTAGAAAGTTTTAATAAGAAAAAGTGGATTTTTTATTAAAGTTCTAGATAGAAAGTAAAATTTTAAAAGTTCCTTATAAGTTAGAAGGAGCTTTAAAATTAGATGTAGCTGATTTGAATTTTTAGGGGCCCCAAAGCCTTGCTCATCCTAGGGCCCCCAAAAATGCAAATCCGGCTCTAATGATAGGCAATATTTTTATTTATCAAATGTTTATTTCTTCTATTGGCATGATTAACACTAAATGTCTACTGAGGTAGCTGAATATAAGAATAGCCTAAATTACTATTAACTCTTGTTTAGCTAATTTTTAACATTAACAAATAAAATGTGTCTAGCAGATACAAGTGTATAAATAATGGTTTTTTTAATATATATTTTTGATTACACAGAAGGCTTGTATCAAAAATTACTTATAATATTTTTAGTATTAAAAGTAAAATTTGTTTGTTTATTTTATTAACAACAATAATAAATACAAAAATAAAAATTAATAACAATATTGTATATTTTTTATGATACATCACTTTTGCCACTATTGCAAAAGCATTCTGAAACAATATTTCTTGAAAATATTTTTTTATATGCATCATAAAATTTTGGTTTCTGACTATATTTGATAGGCATATATAACATTTTTGTGAATTTTTCAATGCAAAATAGATGGCAATATTGAATTAATAATTATTTAGTATCATTTGTCTATTGCATTGAAATGCTCACAATTCATATTAGTGTCCATATTACAATTTTAACATCTTTTTTTTTTATGAACAATATCTCTTGATTATACTAATATTTTGACACAACAGGAAGAGTATATATACCAAGATGACTAAGCGGAGAAAACTTTCCAAAAGAACCAAATTTCTCTTGAGTGTATGCTTGTTGCATACACTCAAGAGAAATTTGGTTCTTTTGACCAAGATGACTAAGCGGAGAAAACTTTCCAAAAGAACCAAATTTCTCTTGAGTGTATGCAACAAGTTACACCTTAGAAAATTAAAAGATTCAAATTCAGTATGACTTGATGAATAAAACCCTGAAATAGTCTCATTTTTTGGTTTTATGTTATTTTATGAATACTTGTCTTCATTCTATTAATGGTTTGATTAAATTTTCTGCAACTGAAGTCAAAAATAACTTTAGTTTATGATGTTTGTTTTTATTTTAGTTTGGACTTAAGTAGGTCTTTAATATCATTGCTTTAGTAATGCACTGCTTTATACAGGATTTATTTACATACAAATTTACCTGTTAGCACTTATAAGCAGTCTGTGTCATAACAAGTGGACTAAAAATGTTTTTAATATATTAGCTGCTATTATGTTTACATATATTTGTTGCTGGCCATATACAAAAATGAATATGATAATTACTAAAATGTAAAGATATAAGGAAATGATAATTACTTTGCCATTTACTTATATATTCTTTTGGTGTTATTATGGAATTAAACAATTTTGGATTCATTTTTTTCCATCAATATTTTCTTAATGATGCATAACAGAGAAAAAATTCCAGACTTTGAGAGAAGTTCTCAAGTTTATGTTTTGATATGTACAAACATCATGGTAGATCTATTTTTCTTTTTGTTTTTGTGAAATAAAATCAAGAAGAATTTTCAGAACTGGATTGATAGGTAAAAAATTTTTCTTTTTTCTTATTGTTCCAATTCTAAATTTTCGGATAATAATTGATAAATGTGATCTAAATCTGTGAAGCAATTATTGCATTCAATATTTTGGTTTGTATGATAACAAAATACTGTCAATGACTCCATAGGTTGAATAAGCGTGTTCAGTATACTAATTTAATTATTAATAGCAATAACTACTAAAATATGTTTAATAGATACAGTTAGTTGTTAGTGTTTAAAAAATATAAATAATATATTAAAAAAAAAGTTTTTTTTTTGCAGAAATAAGAAAAACATACATAAACACAATAACTGTCTATTATTGAAAGAATTACATATTCATGAAATTAAAATTTTATTTTCAGAAGTTACAATAATGTGAATTCTCTGATGTGTCCATGAAACACACGTTATCTGAAGAAAAGATAAACAGATTTGATTTCAATTTAATAAAAATAAAAATACAACTTTAGACTAAGATGACACAACAGGAATAGCACATATACAGAGATGACTAAGCAGAGAAAACTTTCCAAAAGACCCACATCTCTCTCTCTAGTGCATGCGACGAGATATACAGTACCTTAGAAAATTAAATGATACGTCTCCCATTGACCGATGATTTGGTAAAAGTACGATTTGCAGTTTCATTGTGTTAATTATTATAGATTCATTCCAAAACCTGTATACTTGAAAACTTGATTCAGCTCTTTTGGAAAGTTATTCAGCTTTCTTTTTAATTAATACTATTTCAGTAATCGATTACCCAGTAATCCTAGGGTATCATCGCTAGTCTAAATCTTTATAAAAAAAAACACTAAAACTTAAAAGTAAAGATGGTATTAAAGCAATTATATAGTATATACCTTTGCACTTTCTATTTGTCCGCCAACCATTAAAAGAAATACTGACGTCGATTCCATTTATAAAATTATCTTTTAACGTAAATATTTACACAGTACTATTTCGTCTTAAATAACAAACTTTTTCCAATAAACAAACCAAATCAACCCTTTCTTTATTATTCCCCTACCATCCTCTGGAGCACAGTTTAGTTGGAGTCCTTTCTTAATATATACAGTATAGTATTGACAACATATCGTCTCCTAGCAACGCACACAATACTGTATTTATTTTTATTATACTCGCCTTCAAGTATTTTTGATGATGATATATTTATTTAAATTAAAATTATAAAAAGTTTTTAAAAGACATTATTAATTATTTTAATGTTACTGAAGTTTAACGTTACATTAGAAAAGTTTATCTACTTTTATATTTTACTATCAACATCTCGAATATTGGTGATATTGGATTACTTTCGCCATCTAGTGGCAAAAACGGTAAACTTTATCAAAAATCGATTCTTCCTTTCAGAAACATAAATGATAATTTATAAGAAATTTTTAATGAATAAATAAATATTTCAAAGTAAATCTCTGTCATGCATTCTTTAAAATTAACTAAGTTTCTAAATATTTTAATATACTTTAAATTTCAGTTAAAGTAGTAACAAATTCATAACAACACCCTTACTTACAATGTTATTCAGGATATAAGTAGAAACGAGAAACCATTCTCTTCGTGCCTTAAACTAATGAGTAAGGAAAATAACGAGTCCTGGTAATGCGGGATTCAACTACCATTCAAAAATCTTGGTAAGAATTTTTGAAAGGGTAAAGGTCGTCCCTGTGGTGACCTGCCTACTTTCGCAGGATGCCTGGGTTGTTGTGATCTGCCCTTTACCCTAATAAGGTATAACATCAGACTTTAACAGTTTTCTTGGAATGTTCCGTACTCGAGTTGACCAAATCGGCGTCAAAAATGCACTTGATTGGTTATCATCTGAGAAATTATACTCTGGCACTTGTCGACGAAATAAACATCGAAGCTTGTGACGTACAGTTCAGTGCAAAAAGTTTTTCCTATAGGTCAAAGTTGTTCGGCTTCCTTACACTACTTCAATCCAATGCGATTGCTTTTTCCAGGCGTCTATTCTAACACGCTTAGTGTGGGACGATTCCATTAAGGTTTTACCTTATCGTTGGAGGTAGATAAGCTTTACGTCACGTGCTCAAATATGTTGACAGTAAAATAATTTCTGGCTGTTCTGTAGGGAAATTTTGTGTTATTAATAATAAACTAATCTATTTTGTTATTAATGTAACACAAATGGTGCACAGTTTCGATATAATTATATGCGTAATCAAGAGATAAGTTACTGCACTGCTGCCTATGATATAACGGGGAAATTCCTAAGGCTCCACACTTCCACCAATCAGGAAGAAGCATTTTAATATTTTTAACGTCAATCACGAAACGAATGTTCTATTGAATTAAATCGATTATATTATTCTAATTAAAGTATATTTAAAACAATCTTACCTTAAAGTTAAACTTAAAAGTTCGCCAGGTAAAAGTGCCTTACGGAAATTGATATCATTTCTTTTAAATAAGTCAAAGAAGCAGACGATAATTTCAATCAACCATACGTTTGCGCATGCTCGATATAAATTATCGTTTGATGTGAACAGCTAAGCAAGAAGTGAAAATTAATAGCCTTTCTTTTGAGTGTGCGAAGGATTACGAGTCTCAATTTTTTTGTGTATATATAAATAACCAACGACAGTTATGCCCAAACCAATCGACAATAGCATTAGAAAGTTAATTGTTCAACACAGAGAAAAAGTGAAAAGTGTCAAACTTAAGAGTTTCTGTTTCAATTAATCTAAGACAACAAATATCATGAATTTTATTTGATATAAGGTAACTGTGGGACAAACGGACTTCATTTAAGGAAATTAGCAATATTTAAGATATTAAAACAGGTAATTTTAGTGCTACTGAGGAAAGTAAATGTTAAGTGCTTCGATAGCTTTGACCTTACCGAATATAATAATAAATATTATTATTTGTTTTAACAAAGTATATTCGAAATATTCTAAAATATATCACTAGCGTATCCGTTTGCCCCACAGTTACCTTATTATTATAAATTTATCCCTGCGACTTTAATAATTCGAATAACGATTCTAAGAAGAAGGTGGGGAATGATTAAAAGGAAACATTAAATCAAAAACTAGAACAAAGTGTCTCTAAACGGGAGGAGCTAATTGGATAAAGGTAAGAGAAAAGTGACTAATATGAGACAGTAAAGCTAAATATACAAAAATATGGATAGCCAAAATGGTAATTTTTAAGGAAAGTTTTCATATTTTTCTGTATTTTCGAAAACTGTTTTAAGCATATCAATAGTACAGAATATTAAACGATTTTACCAAAAGAAATTTGGTAAAAATAACGGTGATACACATTCTTGTATATTTTATTAAAAACTAAAATATAGCATAGGATGACAGGATAATTAACACGAAAAGTTTTCTTTTTCTGAAATGAACAGATCAAATTGCACATTTGTCTGAAAAACATTTTAATCTGTGGTGTTCTTTATATGCAATGTTTAAATTTTAAACGAAATTGAAAACGCGATAAAGAACAAAAAAAAATATTTTTCTAGATCGGAATCGAACTCGTCTATTCGGGACAGTAGACCGAGGCTTTAACGATGCTGCTGTGAGCCGCTATCGCTTGTTCTTGTCAGGAGAAAGCACGTGACGAGCACATCCCATGCATATACCTGCCACCCTATTTTCATTCAGAAGGGACAGGTCCATTCTGATTTAACTTGATTCTCACTACAAGTACCTGATTGTGCAACCGATCAACTTCCGGCAAGCACAGCTCCTACGAGGAGTAGGCAAAACTTTTTGCACTGAACTGTACATAACGAGATCCAATCAGTATGGACTACCTCGTTTCGAGTTTCGACGTCATCCATTGCTTCGATTTTCCCGCGCACACTTGGTCTGAACTGCGCATGTCTGTCGGCCCAGATATTCAACTTGCTGGATACGGCTTTGTAGCCGGCCACGCCCCATAAGACAATTTAGTGCGATTTCGAAGGGACGCAATAACGACATAACTGCGACCAAAGTTTGTCTATAGTCTATATTTCAAGCTAAACCTGACAGTAAATCACTACCATTGTGGTGAGTATTTCTACACAAAGGAAAATAGTCCCTATTAGTTAAATTTAATAATAATATTTTAAAATATAAAAATTATATATACTATCATAATTTGTTGTTTTGGGAAATAAAATATCGAAATATTAAATTATTGAGATGATTTAAAAATATATATTTTATATTCACGTGACAAAATTTAACGAAATGTTATCATTATAGACCAATAGATAATGTTGTTATTTACAAATCGCGTATGAATACAGTGTTACCTTTTGTGGTTCGTCTGTCAGGTTATCTTGAAACAGACTATAATGGTCGTTACAAAATCGACTCGTTTGGTACCAGCCTAAGGTCGTATCCCATTATACGATCACCTATCGATTTTGTCGCAAAACGAGTTTTCAGAAACGATACTGTGAACATAATAACCTAAGGTCGTATCCCATTATACGATCACCTATCGATTTTGTCGCAAAACGAGTTTTCAAAAACGATACTGTGAACATAATAAAAAATGTGGCCACGACATGTCTCGCTAAGGCCTCCCGCCCACATGCAATTATCAGTCGGTCAATTATTTAATTTCAGGAGTGAGAACATATGACTCCTATGAGACTGCGCCTACTAGCAACTCTTTTGTTGGCGGACTAAGCAATAGGAGTCCTTTGTTCTCACTCCTGCAATTAAATAGTTGAACGACTGATGATTGCGTGTGGGCGCGAGGCTAAAGTTGTAATTTTGGTGATTTTGAAATTGTAGTAGATGACCAAGCCATTTTTCACTGATTACTTTCCAATTACTTCTCTCTCCCCAGGCTGGAGTTTTGAATCTCGTGTCAAGATAGATGCAGTTGACGTACCACCGTCTATTTTCGTTTCCTTATAAGTCACCTGACATTCGAGCTTAATGTTGATTGGTTATCGTATGCGACGAATCGTTTAAAATTCGGACAGTGACCGAAAACAAAAAATCGTGTCGCTTCATTGTCGTGTAGCAGTCGTAAGTAATATCACTTATGTTGAAATCGCATTATGTGATAAAGGCTTAGGCTAGATTCACACTGGCCTTGCGACAGCGATCTCGACCACAACCGCGACCATTGCTATAGAAACAATCCCATCAGGCCTTGCTTACCGACTCTTTACTGCGACCACGACAATATTCAACTTGCTGAATATTTTCGTGGTCTCAGTGATACGTCATTATGATAGCCAATAGAAAGGAGGCATTTCGCCATCTGTTACGAGCTGTATGCTACATCAGCTTTTATTGGCTGTTGTTTACGCAGTTGCTATTGATTAATTCGAAAAATCGTGAAGCCGGTCGTGATCAATATATATGTTCTATCGAAAGTTGTCAGTCGTGGTCATAGTTATAGACGTGGTCTCAGACCAGTGTGAATCCAGCCATAAAGGGTTACTTCGAACATCTGTGGATTGATAAGGACGGTAGCATTTAAAGTTAATAGTTTTATATGCCTTGATAAAAAGAAATTTTTACTTCTTCTTTCTAACAAATATATATTAAAATAAAATAAATATAAAAAACGTTTTTTGTTATGTATATAATATTCAAATGAAGATAAGCGAAATAATGATATTTTTCACACAAACACTATTCTAATATCCTAATAGGTTAGCATATTTAGCATTCAAATATTTTTTTAATCTGTAATAAAAATATTACAAATTTTCAGTTAAATTCGAACCTAATGCAACAATGCATGTGGCACATCACATTTTGATTTATGGTTGCATTCAACCGGGTTATGTACAGAGAGATACTCCAAGAATCGTCTGGAATTGCGGAGAGATGGCAGGATCTCATTCGGGATATCAAAGCGCTCCAACATGTGCAGAAGGTTCTCAGATAATATATGCATGGGCTCGTGATGCACCTCCTCTTGAATTACCGAAAGGTATTTTCATATATTCTCCCTAAAAATGATTCTCGATGAAAATAACATTTAAATTTAATGTTAATTTTCATAATTTTTTTTAGGTGTTGGCTTCAAAGTAGGAAAAGGAAGCGGAATTAATTATTTAGTACTGCAAGTTCATTATGCTGATGTCACCAAATTTATAAGTAAGTACTTTTTTATTCAATTATTAAAGTTAGAAGTTTATACGCCAATAAACTACATAAATATTTATTACAGATGGTGGAACAGATAATTCTGGAATAGTTTTAACTTTATTACCAGGCGACGACCAGAGGTAAGGTCACACATATTCAAAAATGCTAAATCAATGATATAAGAATGAGAAAATAATTTTTAATTTTGTAGTGTTACAAAACGTGCTGGAGTACACTTATTAGGTACAAATGGAGCAATTCCGGCACATAAAATAGGTAAAAAAAATTGTTTTCGAATCCTTATTTTGAGATTTTGAAACTTTCCTACACTAAATTAAAATAAAAATTTTACAGTGCACATGGAAACAGCTTGCAAAATCGAACAACCTGTGACTCTTCATCCTTTTGCTTTTAGAACTCACACTCACGCACTAGGTAAAACTTATGAAATATAAAGTCTAAAAAATCTGTTTTGTGTTTTCGTTTCAAAAGCTAGAAATTTAATAGCAAACAAAATAAATTTTTCTATTTGTTTTTTTCTATAGGAAAAGTGGTCTCTGGATACGTTATTAAAGCTAATAACAAAAGATGGAAATTGATTGGAAAACATGATCCTTTAGAACCCCAAGTGAGTTTTTTAAACATAATTAATTTATATAATTTTTATCTGCACAACTTTAAACAAAGAATATTTTAAACAGAGAATTATTTTTTCCAGATGTTTTATCCAGTAGAAAATCAAGATTTAACTATAGAAAAAGGAGATATATTGGTAATAATTTTTATTTAATTATTTTTTAAACTTTATTCTTAAAGAATTGAATTAAAAACATGAATTTATCAATTTAAAACTGAACAAGTTAATATAAGCATTAATATAAAATTTTATAGAAACTTATCACAGAAAATGTGCTATATAATAATTTCTCTCATTCCAAAATTTATATGAAATAAATTGAATTCTTGAATTTCAGGCGGCCAGATGTACGATGCACAATTTTAGAAATAGAATAACATTTATTGGGTAAGTATATTATTAAAAATTCTATATGATTCTATTAAATATTAATAATTATTGAGCCCAATTTATATAGAGGAACAGCTGATGATGAAATGTGCAACTTCTATATGATGTATTATGTAAATGGTGATGAAATTCTAAACGACAAATATTGCTTTTCTGATGGTCCTCCTGCTTATTTTTGGGAAACTGATTCTCAAATAAAGAATGTGCCACTCTGGGTTGATGAAGATGCAAGTACTTTAGACAGATAAAATTCGTAATTATCTTTATAGTACAGTATTTAAAATTTAATGATAATTATTATAAATTGTTTATTATTTATATTTGGGAAATATTTAAGACCTTCCATGTTATAAAAAAATAAGTTATTTTAAATACAGTACTGTATAATATTTTTAACTAAATTTTATTTATTTTTTACTGTCAAAAGTGTAATTTAATGATAAAATTTATTGATTTGGCTCCGATAATTTAGAAAAAAATTGTAAATAAAATATATTTATGAATCGCTATGATTGATTTATTTTTTGAAAATTAATTTTTTTAATACTTGTACCAATTATGTATATTTTTAATATATATACATATGCACACATGCACATATATTTTGGCTCCGATAATTTAGAAAAAAATTGTAAATAAAATATATTTATGAATCGCTATGACTGATTTATTTTTTGAAAATTAATTTTTTTAATACTTGTATCAATTATGTATATTTTTAATATATATACATATGCACACATGCACATACACACATATATACAGTTGCCATCAAATTTTATACATCCTACAAACCATTTGTAGTTTTTTGAATAAAATGAAAAACAAATGACTCAACAAAAAATCTATCTTACACCAACTTTCTTTTTAGAATGGAAAATTAATAAAGAATTACAGTAAAACCTCGATTTTACGGACCTCGATTTTATGGACTGATGTTTAATAAAAACATACTTCGAAAATACAGTAAAACCTCAATTTTATCGGACAGAAAACACACACACTTTTACATTACAGTAAAACCTCGATTTTACGGACACGATCCCAAAAAATAAAATAAATAATATTAATACAATATTTGCATAAACTGTCCATAGTACACAGTAAAACCTCGATTTTATGGACTTCGGATTTTACGGACACCATCCTAATAAAATAAATAATATTAATACAATATTTGCATAAACTGTCTACAGTATAGCTACATTATACAATATTTGCATAAACTGTCTACAGTATAGCTACATCCATCATTTGTAAAATAAAGCATTCTCTTATATTGCAAATGCGTCATTTTTATTTTAACAACTTACCATAAATTTAATATACCCATAATGCGTCATTTTTATTTTAACAACTTATCTAAATTTAATATACAGTACATGTATGTAGGTAATTTTATTTAATTTAAATACTCTATGTAAAATAATACAGTTTTTAGGCATAAGTCACACTTAATTAGTACAGGTATGTTGAAAATGCTAATTAATGTTTATAAAAAATGACAGGTATGTTGAAAATGCTAATTAATGTTTATAAAAAAATTTTATTTTATGTTGAAAATGCTAATTAATGTTTATAAAAAAATTTTACTTCGATTTACGGTTGAAAATGCTAATAATGTTTATAAAAAAATTTTATTTCGATTTTATGGACTTTCCGATTTTAAGGACTAGTCTTGCCCCCTATAGTCCGTAAAATTGAGGTTTTACTGTATTTCAAAATAATCCATTATAATTTGCAGAAAATATCACCAAACAAAAAATAATGTAGAAATCAAAAGTATCCACATCCTTGGGATTAATAACGTGTTGATGAATCTTTTGCAGTAATGATTGCTTTAAGACGATTGAGATAGTCTCTAATAAACTTTTCATAATTGATAATAGGAATTTTAGACCATTCTTCAATCAGAATTGTTCTAATTCATTCAAATTTTTAATATGTCTGTTATGTGCAGCTGTTTTCAGGTGACGCCAAAGATTCTTTATTGAATTAAGGTCCAGATTTTGACTAGGCCATTTCAGAACATAGATTTTGTTGTTCTTCAACCATTCTTGTTCATTCAAATTTTTAATATGTCTGTTATGTGCAGCTGTTTTCAGGTGACGCCAAAGATTTTGACTAGGCCATTTCAGAACGTAGATTTTGTTCTTCTTCAACCATTCTTGCGTAGATTTTGACGAATGTTTGTAGATTTGAATTGAATCATTATCAGATTGGAACAATCAAATTGCACAGTGAAATTAGTTTTCTGGCAGAGGGCTTCAAATGATCAGTTAATATTTTTTGATAGGCAAGAGAATCCATTGTACCATATATATGGGCCAAATCTCCGATCCTTTTTATTGAAAAACAACTCCATAGCACAATACTCCCGCCACTATGTTTCAGAGTAGGAATGGCGATTTTTATTCTACAAATTCTTCATTTTTCTTTGTCCAAACATAACGTGTGTCAGCATGGACAAACAATTCAATTTTTGTTTCATCACTTCCTAACATTTTGTTCCAGAAATAATCATCATCTTCATTCAATTTAGCAAATCTCAGTCGATTGTCTTTGTGATATTTGCGAAAGAGTGGCTTCTTCTTTGGCCTGTGACCAGCTACACTAGTGTCATGCAATACACGACTTATGGCTGACTCAAACATATCAGTTCCAACTTTGGAAAATTCAGTCTTAATATTCTGGAATCAATCTAAAGTTGACATTTACTTCTCTCACAATTTCCTTACATAAACCTAGTGAAAGGATCTTCCTTCTTCCAGACCTGGGAAATTTTAACGTACCATAAGTCCTGTATTTTTTGATAATTGACACAGCAGTTGAAACTAGAATTGTTTGGAGATCTTCTTTGTAGGATGGGGTTCAACGGGCCGGGCCCGGACCCCTCCTGAAAAACTGGAGATGTGGGACCCGATTTGAACTCCTTCTTCCAGACCTGGGAAGTTTTAACGTACCATAAGTCCTGTATTTTTTGATAATTGACACAGCAGTTGAAACTAGAATTGTTTGGAGATCTTTGCAGCCATTTCCATCTTTATGAAGGTTTACAAATTTGTTTCGGAGAACTTTACTGTACTCTAACTTTGCCCATGCCGACTATTACTGCGCAATGAATACAGAAGGAATACAGCCACTTTAATACCTTTTTGTTAATTCTAGAATCTTCCAGAGAGCTCTTAATATAGTCTACTGATTACATGAAAATATGAAAAATTTTCACTCTGTGGATGATACCATTTTTAATTGAAAGGATATGAATACTTTTGATTTATGCATTATGTTTTGTATGATATTTTCTGCAAATAAAAATGGATTATTTCGAAATAATGCTTTATTTATTTCCCATTCTGAGGAGAAAACTTTGATATAGATAAATTTTTGTTAAGGCATTTGTTTTTCATTTTATTCAAAAAACTACAAATGTTTTGTAGGCTGTTTAAACTTTTAAGGATTACTGTATATATACAAAATATATTTAAATATATATATAACAGTTCTTAGAGAAAATGCCTTACTGTATATATACAAAATATATTTAAATATATATATAACAGTTCTTTTATCTCTATCTCTATAAAATGCAGATACTAAATGCATATATGTACCTTTTTCATTTAAAATCTAAGAGATATTTAAGCTTATGGAATAAAATATTGTTCAGAAATGGTTATAGCATGTCTTTATATACATTTTAATATATATATACTAAATGCATATATGTACCTTTTTCATTTAAAATCTAAGAGATATTTAAGCTTATGGAACAAAATATTGTTCAGTAATGGTTATAGCATGTCTTTATATACATTTTAATATATATTTTTTTTATAAATCCAGCTTTTCTGAAGCTTCAGGAACTAATTTTTCTTTTCTTCCATAGCAATAAGTACCATTAGATAATGCTAAGCATTAAAATAAAAAATAACAGATGTCTTCTTACCTGCATTATTTCTACAGATTTTGCAAAGTAATATACAGGTATTCCTCCTATAACACGGTTCGTATAGCACGGTTTCGCTCTAACACGATTTAAAAATTGCGGAAGCCCTCATATAACACGGTACTTCTACAACACAGTTCTTAACACATTTAAAAAATTACGTTTACTCTCCTACAACACAAAACATTTTCATTTTTTTTAAATCCATACTAGGGACACACAACATACATACATTAAAAACCATCATTGGGAAATACTTTGCTAAAATTATTCGCAAATACAATTTCGCTACTTTGTAAATTATGTTTACTCTCCTACAACACAAAACATTTTCATTTTTTTAAAATCCATACTAGGGACACACAATACATACATTAAAAGCCATCATTGGGAAATACTTTGCTAAAATTATTCACAAATACAATTTCGCTACTTTGCCGTGAGAGGGACGATATGGAGTCTATTTTCGATTTCGATTTGAAATTGAGTTAATTAGCAACTATTGAGTATTTTGTGTTCCAAACGTTCAGTTCTTGGATAAAAAATAAGTTTTTATTCTTCGATAAAGTAATGTGAAAGAGCAGAAAAACTCTTTATTCAATTATTTTTTAGTTATATGTTAAGCAAAAAAATGTTATAAATCAAACTACACGTGAATTATATCATTACAGTCGTGATGTCATTAAATATTTCAAGCGAAAATTATATATTATATAGCTAACAAGTAAATAATATTTAAAATAGCACACAAAGAAATAATATACTATGTTAAAATTTATCCGTTTCATAATATTTCAAGCGAAAATTATATATTATATAGCTAACAAGTAAATAATATTTAAAATAGTATATTATTTCTTTGTGTGCTATGTTAAAATTTATCCGTTTTATAAAAATTTTAAATAAACTTTTTGTTCATATTGATATTAGGACATAACAACCTACATCTTGTTGAAACATGCTGGCACACAATGGGCGAATTTGCCTAAATAACTACAAAATTCATATACTGTACAGTTCTTCAAATAAATTTTTATTTTAAATTATTTTTTTAATTAATTTCAATAAGAAATAAGTTTATTCTAAGAATAAATATGAGTTTTATTAATTAAATGTTTTTAAATTCAAATATTTGTTTAATCTATTGGAATGTATTCCAGTTAATAAAAATTAATTATAATTTTAATTACATATACTTTTCAAAGTTTAATTTTTTTTTCAAAAATAATAAGAGACTTTTTTATTTCACCTTTCGAGAAGATTCCTGAACAATAAATCAAGTTTGGTACAATAAATTAAATACAGGTAGGCCTCAATGCGAATAATTGGTTCCACGAATTTCTCGCACTATTCGAAGTATTAACTATATGTAAAATATGGTAATTGGTTCTTGCTTTGTGAGATTCCGGCCATTAGCTAACCTCACGATGAATAACCACAATACTAACTTAACACTAACTGTTTAAGAAATATTTATTTTCATATTTTACATCGTTGTTCATCATCTAAATTAATAACTTACCAGGAATTGCGTCTCATACCATCATCAAACCAACCGCCAAATCGAAAGCGGAAGTGAAGTGGAATGATACTGAACAAAATTCTATATCACATTCCTAAATATGTTTTTTAGATTTTAAATAAAAAAGTAACATACATACATTCATACATACATACATAATCTGTATTTTATAAGTATATAGATTAATAACACGAAACATAAAAAAGGAAAAACGTCAGACCTTCAAGAAACAATATATATAAAACAAGAAGAAAGAAAAAAGTATACAGCTTATATAACATTTATTTAATAATTATATTTTCCTTACTACTGTTCAGTTAAAACGAGAACGTTATTTTCTTTTTAACTTTCTGAATTTTTTCTTCATTTAAAGTTTGTATAGCTTCTGTTCTCTACAAAATCTGTAATGTTAATTTGTTTGCTGTCTTTACAAGGTCGTTGTTAATTTCACGGTATGGGGATAAGCAATTTTCCAGCTTCCTTTTGCCCAATGATTTTGTGTGTATTGTGTGCCCGTAGTGTGGATTTAAAAATAATAATAATAAAAATGTTTTGTGTTGCAGGAAAGTAAATGTAATTTTCTAACTGTGTTAAGTAAAAATCGTGTTGTAGAAGTACCATGTTATATGAAGGTTTCCGCAATTTTCTAATCGTGTTAGAGCGAAACCATGTTATACGAGAGTTACCTGTAACTCATTAAAACGATTTAAACTTTATAAATTAATTTTCAAATATTTCATGAAACAAGGTTGTTATTTTTTCCCTAATAACTTTTATAGGATTTTGCAATTATAATAAATGAGATGCGGGCTGTAACAAATATATATCGGGCCTATGCGGTCCGTGAATTGCCAATTTCAGACTATTGCTTCAAGTTTCCGTTTAATTAATTAAATGAGAGATACTCGTATATAAGCAAAACTCATTCCCTACCTTTCAAGATTTCTGATAAAGTTGAAAAATCTCTTAAATTTGCATATTTCGATGAATTTCAAGGATTTTTTTTATTTCTTCTGCATAGTAATAAATCGTTGACTATCTTATTTCTTGTTAAAAACGAAAGAGGAAGCAGCAAATTATAATTAAAATTTAGAAAATGAGTTTTGCTTCGAACTTTTGGATAATGTGAATTTTGCAACAGACAGATATAGATAATGTTAGTTTTTATACATATCAATACATCATATTTTTACGTACAAAGTGGCCTTGAATAAGAAGAGAAAACAGGAAAAAATAGCGAAAATAAGCATTTAAAAAAAAAACAAATAACACAAATATTTCCTAGATTTAAACTTTATAAATTAATTTTCAAATATTTCATGAAACAAGGTTGTTATTTTTTCCGTAATAACTTTTATAGGATTTTGAAATTATAATAAATGAGATGCGGGCTGTAACAAAAAAACG
>AYEL01092234.1:0-16388 GCA_000484575.1 Olivierus martensii | reverse complement strand
TTTTTAAATTCAAATTATGTTCTTACTAAGTTTTACGTTCGAATTCTTATACGTTATGTATGATTTGCTGAAGATGGCTTAATAAAGCTGAAAGATCTACAAGTTTAGTAAAATATACTGTATTTTCCACTTTTAAAATTGTGCTGAATTTATTTACTCGTAATAAGAAATGGGATGAAATTATACACTATTGTCAAAAGTTATTTTAATAGAATAATAATTGAAATAATCTAATAACATCTTCATATGATGAAAATGTGTGTATAGATACAAACAAAGACTGCAAAGTTGCAAATTCTAATGAATTTCAATAATATTAATTACAAACTAAACCTAACGGTCTAACGACACTGCAAATTCTAGAGTTTGGCCTGAGCTCAGGTCTTTAACTACTTTCTAAACTAAATATGCTTAAATTCAAAACAATCTATCAAAACTTAACGTCTAATGGATGAAAACAAAACAACTGGAACTTACAACTAGAAGTACTGATTAAGTGTTAGAACTAGAATGAACAATGATGTTAGAAACTTATGATAATAAATTGAAGAAATTCTCAAAACAAATTAAATAACAAAAAACATAAATTTATTAGACTCAAAACACTTACGAAAGTGTTAATCAAAGCTTTATTTAAATGATAACAAAGCAACAATCAATCAGTCAACAAAACTTGTTTAATCAAAATTCAAATATCCAAAAATTCAATTATTCACCAGAAATAAACCTTAAATACTACTTAACTTCTAAGACTCCACTACCACTACAATACTTCAAGCAATTTGTAGACCTTTACAAGAATTCAAATGTCACCAACCAGTTTCACGTTAGAACCAACACCTCTCGAGAAACTTATGATAATAAATTGAAGAAATTCTCAAAACAAATTAAATAACAAAAAACATAAATTTATTAGACTCAAAACACTTACGAAAGTGTTAATCAAAGCTTTATTTAAATGATAACAAAGCAACAATCAATCAGTCAACAAAACTTGTTTAATCAAAATTCAAATATCCAAAAATTCAATTATTCACCAGAAATAAACCTTAAATACTACTTAACTTCTAAGACTCCACTACCACTACAATACTTCAAGCAATTTGTAGACCTTTACAAGAATTCAAATGTCACCAACCAGTTTCACGTTAGAACCAACACCTCTCGGTGTCGTTGGTTGCTTCCGTTTTTATACCGAGTGACTTACAATCTCGTACTTTGCTCATTTGCATAAGTTCGCATAACAATATCAAATTTATTAGCTTACAGAATATTCAATTCATGTCATCATCATTACAATTTTTATATACCGAACAAAACATTGATACAAGATTATTCTTATATCGAATCAGTAGTAGAACTTATTCAGATGCGACGACATCACTAGCTGGGACAGCTCTTTCAGATGATGGCTTCCGATTCCGTAACACGTGATTGCTAACTACTACGACGGAGAATGTGGAAGTAAGTCAACTCTTAAACTAAAATATAATGCGTTAGATAATATTTAAAATAACGATAAATAATAAAAGAGCATAATAAAATAAAACAGGACAGATCAGAGTTAACTTCTTCACAAGACAAGGCAACCAACATATTTGGAGAAAAATAAATATCATCATCCTTGTATTTTCAGAATCACTAGTTTAAGACATCATTGTTACTGACAACTAATGGTTTTTCCACACTTCAGTAAGTTCACACTACAAGTAGTTGGCATATTTTTAAAATCATTTTGTGAGAGGCTCACATCTGAATCTCTCCCATTTCTCACTACATCCCTATTGAGAAATTTGATGTTTTATATGATTTCATAGAATGGATGTTATGATTGGGAGAACTATAATATAATCAAAAGTCCTAAACAAGCCTAATTTTACTCCCTAGTGAATTATTTTAGAAGTAAACTGCTATTTGAATTATGATTTGAACTATAGTGTTTTATGTAATTAGAGTATTAAGTATCAGAAGTTGTTGAGTCAATTATTTGTTTTTTCATGTTTCCAGTACTGATTTTTGTTTATACCAAATATAAGATGTTGGATGTGGCTGCCTTATTTTCTTTTCTCTTTTGTAAGTTATTGGTTTAAAATAAAAAGGAATACTTAATTTTATACTTGATATATTTTAATGATTTAATTGGAATATATTTATAATACTAACTTTTTTGTTTGATTACAAGTGTAGTATTAGTAATACTCATAATATATAACATTAATTGCATATTCAAATATTCACAGAGAGGGATTAAAGCAACATTTATCTATTAACAAAATATATTATTATACTATTGTAATTAATCTTGTATATCAGTATTAAAAATATACATAAATCATAAAATTATTATTAATTTGCTATAATAGTCAAATTCTTTTGCATAATGTCAAGCCTAGGATAATGAAAGTAGAAAGCTAATTAGCTGTTATGTATGATGAAAACTATTTTTTATCATTTATATAACTATTCAGAGCTCAGATAAGATATAACTAAGCTCTTTTCTTAACTTAGATGAGAGATGCCTAACTAAATGCTTTTCCTTCCACATTGAAGGTATTTATGTAACTTATTTTAACATATGTCTTAACTATTGACTAGATGAATATAAGAAAAACCTTCAATGTGGAAGGAAAAGCATTTAGTTAGGCAGAAGAGCTTTGAATATCATCCTAATTAAGCTTGATATCATGCAATCCCAACAAAAAAGGACAAATGAAACTTATTGTGAAATCAGTTAATATTGAAAAATTATCCAGATCAAAATCAGCAATTAAAAACTCTTAATAAAGTGCTTTTAAACTTTATCAATTTCCAATACTGAAAATTGATAAAGTTCAAAAGCACTTTATTAAGAGTTTAGTTACAGGGAATTTTATTGTTCCTCTGTAGAGCATTTTTAGTATAAATGCTTTATAGAGGAATAATAGAATTATTTGAACATAGATTTAAATTTAAATAAACATTCATATAATTGAAGGTAGTCCATTGAAGGACTAAAAAATGTGTTTTTGCAATTAAATGCTGATTTTCTGTTAAGAGTTTTTCTCTTCGTTATCTGTTTTTAACTTTAATATATATTAAAAAAATATATTAAAAATATTAATAAGTTTTTATATAAAAACTTATTTATAAAGATTTTATTAATATAACAATACTATTTTAAAATATTTTTAGACTTTACAAGATTATAAAGATAGTGATTTTAAACAATATTGGATGCCTGATAGTAATTGTAAGGAATGTTATGAATGTGGAGATAAATTTACGACATTTCGAAGACGCCATCACTGTCGAATTTGTGGTCAGATTTTTTGTAGAACCTGCTGTAATCAAGGTATTCCTGGAAGAATTTTAGGTTATACAGGTAAAATGTTAATTTTATCAGTAAATATTAAATAAAGCTACTTTAGAAGACAAACCTCAGATCTAATTATATATTTAACTGTTATCAAACTTTTCATTATTGGACCCCAACAATATGTAAAAAATATTTATTGAAATTTTTATGCCTTTTAATATTCATGATCATAATGATCATCATATCCATTTTCTTGTGAGAAGATTGATAGTATTTGAAGAAGGAAAATCACATATTACTAATTAGCATATGTTGCATCATTTAATAATGATGCAACATATGCTTTTCTTATCCCTACACACTATATTAGCTTTCTCCATAGATTTTTTACTTCTTTGTACAAATATTCATTATTCATACTCTCAGATCTATTCATCCACATAAACTCATCTACTTTTTCTATCTCTTCTTTCCTTGGTCTGCTCTCAGGATCCTTGGAACATGCAAGCTCCCTCACTACAACAAGGTGGAGACACCAACGAGGGAGAATGAATAGTGATAATTTTTGTAGTGTTACGTACGTCTTGGGATGTAGATCTAGTATTTTGAGCCTTTTGTGTAGGATATGAGGGATTATACCTGTTGAGGAAATAATGATGGGTACTGTGACCACCTTTTGCATTCCCCAAAGATGCTTAATTTCTTGTGAAAGTTCTGTGTATATGCTAATTTTTTGGGTGAATGTATCCTGGATGTTGTGTCTGTCTGGTATTGAGATGTCTATAATGTAGGTAACTTTGTTTTGATTGTCTATGAGAGTGATGTCTGGTCTATTGTGGTGCATGGTTTTGTCTGTTAGGACTGTTCTGTTGTAATACATCTTGTATGTTGAGTTTTCTAGGATTGTGTCTGATATATATTTGTAGTATGGTGTGAGTGTGTTTATTAATTTGTGTTTGGTTGCAAACTTTTGGTGTATTATGTTTGCTACTTAATTGTGTCTGTGCAGTTAGTCTGTTTGTGCAAGCAGCTTGCAACCAGATGTAATGTATTGAATCATTTCGGGTGCTATGTGGCATTTCCTACAAGTGTCGTTTGTTAATGTGCTGACCTTTAGTATGTATATTCTGTAGTTTTTCATGTTTATTATCTGATCTTGTATTGCCATTATAAACACTTCTGTTTCAGTAAATAGATCCCTCCTGACTAACTAGCTGTTTGACACTTTAATGTCAATGAAGTGTTTCTGAAGGTCATCTGGGTGTCTGCCATGGAGTTCCTTTTTACACCAAGATGTTTTCTTTTCTTGTATATGTGCAGTGTTGTCTATTTGGCATGGAGTGTCGTTCTGAAGATTTAATGGTGTAATAAACTTATAATGATAAAAGCCCAATTAGCGGCAGAGGACAAACAATGTGTTCTAGAATCAGATTAATATTAATACTTTGACGATGCAACCATGCAATTTCTCTGTAACATTTTTTTAATTATTTTTTGTACATACAAAATTCCTCTAGTAATCTGATACTCTATCTATCTTCTTTACTTATGATCTCTCTGATGGGAAAAATTTATAGCTTCTGAAAGTTTTATTGCAGTATATTAATGCCATTTGCTAATATTTTGTGAAATTTTATCATTTATTTTTTGTTTTTTTAATTATATGCGAATTTCCAAAACATAAAATCTGTAAATCTGGAACTTAATACATTTAATTTATAATCATGGCTAAAATTCATCATTTATGCACTAATTTTTCCTATATTCGGATTTATTTCATTATTTTATGCTAATTGATTAATTTTTTATAGCAAAAGTCAAAACAATCTAGCTCTAGGTGGAAAAAATACTTTATTATAATTAAAGAAATATTTTTAATTAGAACCAGTTATCTACATCAGCTTACAGAAATGAAATATCAAGCAACTGTTACAATGAAATCATCTTTCATACTAGACATATTTCAATTTGTTCCCACCTCAGATGACTTATATACTTCCAAAACATTTATTTATTTTCATCAAAATCACTTTGTAATCTTTGTTCTTTTTCACTACATGTGCTTGCTCTTACAGATCTTATTCTCATTTGCATTCATATTTCTATTTAATATTTCCAGATATATTTTCGTATTCACACAACATGGGCCACAATATGGCTATCTCATCATTCCATTATGCAGTTTTTTTTCTTTGTACCTGCTCTTATTTTACCAGCTACCTTTCTCACAATACTTTCCTTATATTTTTTAAAGTGTGTCTATATATTCTCCATATTGCACATTCTATCATCTGCTGGATTAAGTTTTTCACATCTCCCTCTATATACTTCTTTACTTCTTTACTTTGACCTATGATCTCTCAGAGAGATCATAAGTCAAAGTAAAGAAGATAGAGTATCAGATTACTAGAGGAATTTTGTATGTACAAAAAATGATAAAAAAAATGTTACAGAGAAATTGCATAGTTGCATCGTCAAAGTGTTAATATTAATCTGATTCTAGAACACATTGTTTGATTTTTTTATGTAAAACTGGTAATTCTATATTCCTGTAGACTGAAAATGGCTATATATATCTTGCTTCACATGCAAGTCCTTTGTTTTCACTTGCATCCAACACTTCTCCATCTGCTCAGTAGATTCATCCTGGAAATCACCAGATAGTAATCTGAGTTCTGCACCTCATATAATCATGTATCTACAGCTTTCCTCTCAATCTCTCATCATATATAATAAATTCAGTGATAGTTTTCTGATCACTCTTAGATTAGAGGTGCAGTTTTTCCAGTTATTCTGATGGATGACTTTTGCCTGAAGAGAGTATTTGAGATAAATAGCCCTCTCAGCATTCTCCAACAGTTTTTTCCTATTATCATTCATTCTAGTATCATCATACTTCTCAATCAACTATTCCACTCCTCCTGTCTTCACGCTAACCCAAGCCATTCATATCAACTGTGATTGTTGAAGACACTTATTCATTAACATGGTATTTGTTCAGCACATCATTCAGCTCAAACCAGAACTGTCTTTCTCACTCTCACTCATATCTACAGGAGCATACACAGCAACCAAAAACCCTCTGCATACACACTTTCATTCACATCCACATTTTGTCATTCATATAATTGTATAAGAAGTCCTCGGCTTATGATGGGGTTCAGTTTGAATCTGTCATCATAAGTTGAAGCAGTCAAAAGTTGAAAATGCTAAAAATTTATGGATTTTTCCACTACTAAACTTTATTACAACATTATATATTATCATAATTAACAACAAACACAAAATTGCAAGAACCAAACATAAAAGAAATGCTTTTCATACACCAGTCCATTGTGTGTAGACAGGTACACATGTGAATTGAATTGACCATCACAGAATTTACCAATGACATCACCATCATAAGTACAAGTGACTATAAGTCGAAGATGACCTGTACTATGAATATGTACTTTTTTTCATTCATCATCATATCCACATCACTATTCACTCACTTATCAACTTAAATTGCAGACCATATTCCTACATTATTTCATTTCATTCATACATAGGATATTTTGCCTTTAGACAACTATATGCATGGCTATCCTTGCAGATTTCTTTCTCAAGCCCTTTTCATATTCCTCATGCCCAATTTCCATTCATAAATTTTTTCCTTAATATTTATCGTTATCCATTCCAGTTTAGCAAATTCTTTAATAACATTACAACAACAACAACATCATCATAATGCCTGTATCATTATAAGAAGATGGGCAATATGCAAAGAAAGAAAAAAACATTCAAATGCCACCAATCAAATGGTGCCATATATCCCTGTCTCTACACACTATACCAGCTTCTTCTACAGTCATTCTCTTTTTTCATACATGTCCACCTTTTATAAACACTCTGAAACCCATATTTCTTCAGGTACTCATTCACTTGTTCTCTCAATTGTTTCTTTGTTCTTCCTCTCTCATATTTACCCTCAGAATGAATACTTTATTTCCATAACTATTAATAGAAGAAACTGATATTCATAAAAACAAATATTGTTATCCACAGGTACATTATTTATTGTAAAAATTCATTTAATTGTATAAGTACTATAATTGTAATAGATTTTGCAATATATATGTTTATAAACTCCAATTGTGAAATATTGCACAAAGCTTTTATTTTTCCTTCCCTTTTAAATTTCAAAAAAATTCTCAAGTGGATTAATAATGTAATTTTCTGTAATATTCATAAAGATTACTAAATAAAGGTAACTATAACTAAAAATGAAATCTGTAATGTACTTCCAAAATTACAATAAAAGATTTATATTTTTGTTGAAATTTTATTGTATGATAGATGTCTTGCCAAAAATTAAAAAGTGAAAAAATAAAACAGTTTTTTATTTACAAAATAAAAAGTACAGTAAGACTTTGATAAAATTTCATTCAAGAAATTGAGAAATTTTGATAACATAAGTGGAGTGACCACTTATAAAGTACTCAATTATGTATTATTGTACTGTATTTATTGTGATAATCATAGCAATAATATAAGTTAATAGAAATACTAATAAATTACATAAATAATAAAGTTAACTTTACCTCTTTTGACTTTTATTTGAATATTCTTTAAGCTTCCAATTTTCCACTACATTGAAATCAACATTTGTTGCCTCCCCACTCACTTTTTTAAAGGAAAGATTATGTCTATGAAATAAACTAAAGCACAAAAGTAGGAGATATTAATAACAATCTAAATAAATTAAAGCACAAAACATGTACTTTTGTGCTTTAGTTTATTTCATTGTTATTAATGGTAGGATGAATCATTATACAAGATTGTCTTTTTTTAAAGTATTCTTTCCAGCCATTACTGCCATTAAAGTTTTTAATATTTGAGTTCCTTTGCAATTTCCATGGTTTTTCCTTTAAGAATTACAGCAGGAATTGGTACATTATTAGATCTGCCAAATTTCAGCTATCACAATAAAACTTCTTCACTATCTTGAAATTTCGATTTTTGTATCTGCTTTCTTTTGTATTTACAATCAGTATTCTCAATGCTTTCTTTTAATGAAAGAATGTTGTTCAACATGGTCTGAGGAATTCGATGTTCCTGCAAAAGCATTTTTTGTAACATTTGCTTTTTCTAAAAGAAGAATCAAATTTTTCTTTTCTTTCAAACTAAAAGATGTGAGTTTTTGCTTTGAAAGCATTTTTAAATAAAAAAAAAATCTTCCACAAAATGTAGTAAATATAACAGCTGAATCAGAATAATACACAATATGTGCTTACATGGAAGCAACATTGTCAGATCTTTTGAAGCAAAATTAGCTTAATACTTACCAAAATTAACTATATGTATAAGCCATTTATATATGTATTTTTGTGTATACATGCAATATGTAATGAGTGTATCAAATTATCAAAATTTATTCTCTTCTCTTTCTCATTTTTCCTCTGACATCAATCTTGTCATTTATCTCCACCCTTTGTTCCATTCAACTCATTCCCCATGTGATGAATTATCTATAATAGCAGTTCAATTAGAACGAGTTAATGAAAGTTTAATTACATTGTTTCAGTGAAGGGCTAGATGGAACTAAAGAAAAACCTCAATGTCTAGAGTAACAGAACTTGTTATTCTGGATAAGTTATCATTTTGAGGACCTATCTGGATTGATGAATTATCTGGGTAATGACTTATTGAATTTTTACTGTATTTTAATATAAAATAATTTTCATAATATTAATTCTATAAAAACAGGCATTTTTAAGCATAATTAGCAAGCATTTAAAATTATATTTTATCTTCATGTACAGGAGTTCTATTTGCACAAATTTTAATTGGTGCCATCTGTTATTTAATAACTTAGTTATGATTTTAAACTATTTATCTAAAGAAAAATTTGCCAAGTCAGAAGTTTTGATTAGCATATTAATGTTGAAATTGTTAGACCCCTGGATCATCTAATAGGTTTAACCTTCAGATATGCTATGCATAAATATAGTAATTCAAATATCAGATTAGGCCATCAACTATTATTATTGATCAGGCTAATGTTAGCCATAAGAATTGAACATAGATTTTTTGAATTAATATTTATTATTTTACAAGGAACATTGACTTGTTTTGATTGATAATTATTGTCCTCTTCCTTATCTGTTTTATTGATTTAATATTTAACTGATCCAGTCAGTGTCTAATCAGCTTTGCTATTGATTCCTTTTAATTATATAGTTAATCCAGTCAATAGTGATTTTATTAAATAACAGTTTTATTATTCTTATATTTAATTGTCACTTAAGGATAACAATTATAATTATTGGAATAAGTCTAGTCCAATATTAAAAATATTAGATATTATATAACTTCATTCATTTTAGTGTGATAATTTGCATGTTCCTATCATTACAATTGACTTTTATTTAAACAGAAAATATTTTTTATTAAAATTTAGAATGACTTTATAAAATGCCTTTATTTCAAGTTTTACTTTATGTAACATGAAATTTTAATTTCTTAAATAAAAAAAATGAAAAAATGAGTAAATGATAAATTTTTTCTGATTGATATTTTATGAATATATTTTTCAAATAATTTAAGTATGAAATAATTTTACTTTTATAGGTGATCTTCGTGTATGCACATATTGCTGCAAAGTTGTTCTTTCTTATATTAAATCATTAGATGCAGGCTCTGATATAGCAAATGATGTAAAAGCTCTTAAAGATGATTTACAACAGAAATTAAATCAGCTAGCAGAGAGTTCTCCATTAAATACTCCTTTTGATAGTATTATTTGGAGTGGCTCTATAAGAAGGAAAAGTTCTATGGGATTTAGGGAAGAAGATCTTGCAAAAGCAAAGTAAGTAAATTATGGATTTTAATAATATAGTTTCATTTTATATACAGTAGAGTTTTGATTAGCAACATTTTATTTAACTGAGGTGTTAAATAATAATAATTATAATGAATAATAATTCATTTTGTGTTGAATTTGTTTTATGTTTGTAATTTTCACAATAAAACAGTTGCAAATAAAATTAAGAATGTTTTAAATTATACAATAAAGCATTTTTAATTTATTTGCAACTGTTTTATAGCAAAAATAAAAAATCAACATGAAGTGAATGGAAATTTGTTTTTAAATTATATAATAGTCATTATATTCAAAAAGCAGGTCTAATCTGAAAATAGTGTGTACATCAACATGTTAATGTATTCAAATTCAGTTTATTTAATAATAATTTTCCAAACTTTCCATGTTGTTCAAGTTTTTGATTATCCAAAGTGCTTTCAGTCCACATTAACTTACAAGTTAGATAATTGGGACTCTACTGTATATTATAATTTCAGATTTAATATATTTTTTTGTATTTTCATTTTTTATCATAATTTTAAATCATCCCATCTAACTATACTAATGATATGTAATTTGATTCCTTTATGCTAATAAGTTTGCCTTGGAAATCTAATTGATTGTTGACAAGACCTATTATTAATTAGTTATATCTCTGAAAAAATTTTAGCTTGTCCAAAAATTGATTGACAGAACTGATTAAGTCCAATTTTAATTGAATAATAAAAACCAAGACCTATTATTAATTAGTTATATCTCTGAAAAAATTTTAGCTTGTCCAAAAATTGATTTGAAAATGACAGAACTGATTAAGTCCAATTTTAATTGAATAATAAAAATTGAAAACAAAAAGTATTTTCAGGCAAATCCTTTTTACATAAATTAATTTATAATTTTCAGAATAGTTTGAATTTAATAATAAAGCATTATAGTGGTAATATATGGAACAAATATTTAAATAAAAAATTAATATTAATAAACATAAAATTGCATAAAAATTCAACTTCAAAATAGTAAAATCAATAAATAAATATTTTTAACAGTTCTTTTAATTAGGTATATCCAAGAGTTGAAAGATTGCATGAATATGTAAACCTAATTTATACAATATGTTATATGAATGATTCTATTAATTTTTTGTAATTATACTTACTAGAAATTATTTGCTCATATAAATGGGCAGAAATATAATCTATTTAATCTAATAATACTGTATATAACAACAAAAACACCTCCGAACTCATGTAGGGAATCCAAGAGGGAATCATAAAATGGCATCCATTATTATGTTACAGTGCCATCTGCGAATTCTATCTTTTTGGAAAAACTACAATTTCAATGTAATTTCTATTCTTTAATATTTAAATTATTAATAACAAAAAATAATTTGGGCTGTCGCAGACATCCAAAAATTAAACCTTTCTAAAGATACCCATTTATAGAAATCACTACAATAATTCAACCGAAAAAGGGACATTTAGCCAGCCAGCCACGTTTGACTATTAATAATATAATGTATGATTCTTTTTGTAATGTTATTTGTATCTATGATAAGTATACTTTAACCCATTTTATGAAAATAAAAGATTTCTGAAAAATGCTTATAAATCAAATTGAAGTCTAAATTACCATTAATTACCTTTAAAACATTGTGTTTTTCTTCCCCAAAAAATATAAACTGCTTTTTGTTAAAATATTTTGAAATATAATTACATAAACAATGACAAAATAATTTCTATTATTAGTGTTACTTGACTAAAATACATCCAAATTCACTTTAAATGTATAAATAATACACAGTTATAAGCTCTCCGTTAAAGTGAAAAATAATTATTTATTGCAAAGTACTTTCGGTTTTAATAAACCATCATCAGTGCAAATATTACATCTTTATATCAAAACAAGATAGAATGGTTATAAATATTCAGTTTTAGAACAATTTAAATTAAGAATTCTTTAGAATCAGAACAAATTTAAAATGATTTAAAATAATAAATGCATAAATTACAAAATGTTTAAATTAAACCGAAACATTAAAATAAAATAAAACATTAGAATAACACATTTAAATTAAAGAATATACTGAATAGAAATATAAAATAAAATAAATAAATAAATAAAGCATAATAAACAAAATAATATAAAAATAAAATAAAAAATAAAAATATGTACTGTGCAAACATGTCTATTTATACACATAGACAAATAAACACCTAAATATGTACTAGGCTACCCCATTGTGGTGAGATGACTTCCGGTATATTATTGTTGACTATACACATTGTTCTCTTAGCTTGCAGTATTGCTATACTTTCTGCATATTTTATTTCATGTTCATCATCTATGCTCTTCAATAAAGCCACCTCATTCCACATTATATTTAAATTACATTCATATGCTTTTCTTGATAACGCGGTTGTAAGACGCCCATTAATAACATCTTTCTTATGCTCATTTATTCTACATTTCAAAGATCTTATAGTGCTGCCTATATATGCATGGTACGATCTATCATCATAATCAAATAATGGTATTAAGTACACACCAGCAGCATCAAATATTCTTAATTTAAATTAAGAATTCTTAAGAAAGCACATAGAATTCTTAATTTAAATTGTTCTAAAACTGAATATTTATAACCATTCTATCTTGTTTTGATATAAAGATGTAATACAAAAGATAAAACAGCTCATAGGCAGGAAAGTACAATAACATTTTTTTTTTACTGGTAGTAGCGCTTTCGATACATAATCCTCTTCAGTTACCTTAACTACAACAAATATCTCAATCGTTCTAAAGAATGCCAACATTAGCCCAATGTGTACATACATCAGATATCAAAGTCTATTGGAATGATACCAAACTTTTAAGGAAAGAGCATAACCCTAGTAGAGGAAGGATCGCAGAGACTCTATCTATATTCACTAACCGCCAGGGGGGAGGAATAGACATACAATTAATAAACTTGATCCGGCGTTAATAAGTAACGCGTGGATATCGTGTGTTAATTATAGCAAACATTAATAAAGTAATGTTACATTGATAAAGTTTCTTTGTAGGATAGACCCGTATGTATATCGCATCTGTAATTAGTATACTTTATTTCTGTCTGCTGATTTTTGTTTTTGTTATTTTAAGTGTTTATATAGTATTAACACATGTTGTAATCTTACTTTTCGCATATTATAATATGATTGTAAATTGTTTATATTTTGTGTTGCCACGGCAATGTTTTTAAAGCCGATAGAATGTTTGGCGTTCTTTAGAAAGATTGAGATATTCGTTGTAGTTAAGGTAGCTGAAGAGGATTATATATTGAAAGCGCTACTACCGGTAATAAAAAAATACGTTATTATACTTTCCTGCCTATGAGCTGTTTTATCTTTTGTATTATAAGTTTTGGCAGTATATGGTTTTTATGAGTAGATATAAAGATGTAATATTTGCACCGATGATGGTTTATTAAAACCGAAAGTACTTTGCAATAAATAATTATTTTTTATTTTAACAGAGAGCTTATAACTGTGTATTATTAGTGTTACTTGTTATAAAATATAAATAATATAGCTTTCTTAGAGAAAGTCTTTAATGAAGAAACTGGCAACCAGCATCAAAGTATTAAAACAACTTCCATTCATGCAGACTGCATTGTAAAACTGTGAAGATTTAACCCTGACCTTTCCTAATTTATTTTTATTTCTTCTTTATTTTCTTCACTATTATTATTTTGAATATTATATTTAGTTTAAGAGTTAACTTATATTTCACATCCTCTGACCCAGGAAATTAGAAATTACAAGTTATGGAATGGAACTGCAGTCTTCCCAATGAACTCACTTGTCATGTGATGTTATCTGTTCTAAATTAATATCACTGATCCAATTCGAGAATTAATGAATGGTCTCTTATCAAAGATTTATAACTGGTAAATAAATATTGTCAAGAGGATGACATGAATTGTTTTATCTGTAAACTAAAGTTTAAAATTGTTGCATGAATCTACATAAATGAATCAACTATGAGGCATAAAAATTATTATAAAAAGGATTTTTGCCACCAGGGGCAAGGAAGTGAGATAAACTGAATGCTATAAGAGTGACTTTCAGTCAGTTATTTCTTGTGATATTGACAACTGATTGCTTTTTGTGTAGAGATCAGTGTGTGTAGATATAGAATAATAATTATTTAAGGTTAATTATTATTTCTGAATAATAAATTTATTGTTGTTTTGAATTTATAATTAAACAAATTTTCATTACTGACTTGTTTATTACTTTATTATTGTTTCAATAAAGATTTTTCACATTTTGTAAGTATTTTTGGATTCAATAGATTATTATTATTATTATTATTATTTAACTGTACTTATATTTAAATGTATTCAATTTATTAGTTATTAGTGCATTAATTCTTTTTCTTATTTAGTTTTAACACTTGTTTATTTTTAACAACCATGAAGTTCTGGTGGTTTGTTTTTTCATGTGTTTGAGAAAAAAAACCTTGGCTTATACACGAGTATATATGGTATGTTAAAATTAAGCAGTGCAAATCTTTGAGAAAATTGTAATGTTATGCTGTAAAAATGGTTAGAGTTTTATGTTTCTATGATTAAAATTTTTTTATAAAATATAAAATTTTTGGAAAAAAAGATTATAAAATTTGTTTGAAAATAGGTTTGTTATAAAATGTAAAACATACTGTATATCTAATTCTAAGACATTTATTAGACAGAAGATTTATTTGGAAGTTAAAGAATATGAGTAACAAAGTACCAATGTAAAGTAATTCCCATTTTCAACTATTTTATGTATTTTTTTATTTTTATATAAAACCAGAAAAAATTTTTTAAGTAGATGGAGAGAGGATCTTGAAATTTTTAACATCATGATCAGGAATCATGCTTAGTGTAGTAAAAAATGATGAAAGGAAGGAAGGGGATCAAAAACTATTCAAAATAGCATGGTGTAATTTATGGATACTCCTTTAGAACAATTTGATATTCATTAAAATACATAGAAAACTGCTTTTTACATTATAAATAAAAATTAGCTATCAAAATAAATATGGGAACTTAGGCAAAATATCAATCTCATAGCATTGAAACATCATGACATGGAGAGAAAGCTAGATGGGTTGCATTATATAACTTCGTTGACTCACATTCAGTGATATTTCCCAATAATATGATTTTATTGAAGTGTTTCTTTGACAGAAAACAAAGAAATGTTAAACATTTCCATCATTTATGAATTTCAACAAAAATACTTAAATTTAAATGACAGAAAATCAGAACCAAAATGTGCAATGGAATTTAAAGTAAATTAGCACTCTTTTGCAGATTGGGTTACAACTAATTTATTCCCGTTTTTAAAATTGTACAAACGTTTTCGGTGCTATTTCACATCCTCCTCAGGTACATTAGTTTACCATTCACCGTTCCTAACTTTTAAACAGATATTAATGTGTGTTTAAAAGTTAGGAATGGTGAATGTTAAACTAATGTACCTGAGGAGGGTGCGAAATAGCACCGAAAACGTTTGTACAATTTTAAAAATGGGAATAAATTAGTTATAACCCAAACTGCAAAAGAGTGCTAATTTACGTTAAATTGAAAGAAGTAAGAAGGGTTTAGCAATTAGAAAAGAAATTTTAGCGTGCAATGGAAAATTTACTGCAACTGATGGAAATGGAAAGTTAACCAGCAGTCACATGATCACTAAAAGCATGCAAATGGATGTCTGAAATCAGCTGCAAAATAATTATCCCATATTTTTTAATTGATCAGAACTATTAGAAAATGGGCAAACTATTGATCATAAATATTGAAGATCACAATATTTTAATATTGTGATCTTCAATATTTATTAATGATACATAGAGCAGGGCTGCTATGATTATTTGTTAAAAAAGATTTGTCTACAGATTTCCAGTCTCATTTATGAAGTTCACTGTAAATTAATATTTTTTTATTTACTATATATATATATATACTCATGTATGTACAGTATGTAATTGTACAAAAAATCTTGATCTCAACACTTTGGCTTGCATTATTGAAAAAGCACAGGGATTCTCATAATTTGTTGGATAAACTTAATCCATATAAATTTTTATTTTTATTATTATTTTATTATAATTGATAAAATTATATATTTTCTTATGTAATGAATTTGCTATAGTTGATTAATTTATTTATTTTATATATACAGGGGTGAACCAAAATGAACGCAACAGCAGCGAAAAAGTTCA